>JAUMHH010152193.1:0-19122 GCA_032359455.1 Chlamys rubida | reverse complement strand
ATTTGTTTACTAGTTTCTATGACGTATAGGAGTCTAGTAAATACATATTTAGTATATATTTTTTATGAAAATATGTTCGTCTTGCTTTCATCGTAGACTAAACTATAGTTTGAAGTTCCTTCAAGCAATGAATTCAAGATCTCATCAGTCTTCCTACCTGACACTGTCCAGTCATCTGTGTCTGCACTCCTGTTGTGCTTTATCTGTATACCCAGCAGTGCTAAAGCATCTGACGATGGGCAGCTTCAAAGTCACACGCAAGCGCATAACTCAGATTCATCTTAGCAGAATCAAAGAGAAAAAGCTACAGGAAAAAAAAGGTCAAATAAACACTCGGTTACCAAATACATATCAGCGCAGCATTAAACGGTAATTAATCTACGCATATTTCGATAAAGTAGAGTGAAAGCCACAATGACATCGAATGTTACCAGTGATGAGTTCTGACCAAAGAAAGCTCACCTGAATAGGATGGGATGCGCAAGGATAGGTACGATGTATAAGCAAGACAAACCGGTAATTTATAGACAACAAAGCAATTTTGAAAATTCGCCGACCTTCAACTTTTGGAAAAAGGAGTGAAGTGATTGATATGGAAATACCGGACAAGCTTATATAACCCACTTGCTCCTGACGTGTTAGCCAATCCCTAACCTACTTTTCCTGACTTTTCCTTAATCCACTCCTTTCTGACCTTTTTACATCTAGCTGTACATTATGACGAGTTTCTTCGTTGGTTGTGAAAGTCTGTGACAAAGTTAAAAGGGGATGCATTTTAATTACTTGTTAGTCTAAATATTTCCATATAAAAATAGAATAACACTCCGAGTACATATAAACAGTGATGCTGTGAAAAGGTCAAAGTATTTTCACAATAGATACTCATTCTTAGTTCATTACGTAATGCTTACAATTATGTTTAAAATTTACATTTGTTTTTCTCAGACAATTAGACAATCTGTCTTAACTCTGTTTCAAACGATAAGACATAAAGCTGTAAGCAAGCACATCACTGTGCTGTTATTGAAGTCGAACCACTTTATCCAGACTATTTCCACAATTATAATTGTAATTGTTAATACAAACTGTTGCACTTCGGATTAGGAAGAATTTTACCCGAACAAATGGTTCGATTACTGTTAGAAAATATATACGATATTTTGAGTCCGGGAAATTTGCCTACGCGGTAAATGCCTACTACAAAGATAATGTTTATGTTTTCACAGACAAGTTTCGATAACTACACGGTCACTTTTGGAAACACTTTGAAGTACCTCACTATATTGAAAACATTCAACTCTTCTGTTAGACATTTACACCGAAGAACCAAATGCGTGGTTTTCGTTAATGAATTCTTGCAAATGTTCCGGAAATTTGGGATATTCTTTTTTAAAACTAGCACTTAATTCGTTAAACCCATCCGTACTAGCTGTGGTTCGAACCAGCGAACCCTCGAGGCTTTGGAAACGTGGGTCCTCTGTGGTTTTGTCATAGAATTTGTACAAAGGCACTATGTCAGAAAATACTCCTTCGTTGTCGATGGTGTGAAATATTTGTGTGATGCCACTTGCATTTTTAATCTTGAATATAACATGTGGACTATTGTGTTCGTTTGATGAAATCTCCAAGTCTGGCAATTTTAAAGTTTCCAGTTCGGCAGAGGTAACGCTACGACGACCTCCTATCGAACTGACTGATCGCTTAGAGTACTGACTCGTTAAGCGAGTCAATATGTCCTGTTTCTTGTTTGGATGGTCTATTTCTGGTAAAACAACCCCGACCTGCTGCATCTGTTGTTGACGCTTCTGTTGACGTAACAGGAACGATCGCTTGTGCAAGTCAAGAAGACGTGTCGTTCGGGTCTTTTCTAGCTTTATGTGAGAGAGTTTGACGTCAAGCATCTGTTGCTGCGTGATATTATCGTAAAGAAGGACACGCGAGACTTTAGTTTTTGGAAGAAGACTTCGACGCTTGTTGCCATAGTTTGGCATGATGCGTGGCGGGCCGTGCATATACGACAAACTCACGCTACCTTTCCCTTGTGTCTGTTGGTCACTCGTTACCCTTGGAGCCATAATACTGCCTGTAGCGTTGTTTTGCGTACCCGGCATTTTAGAAGATCCATGTTCCATCCCGAACAGTTACGAAACTAAGGATAAATTCAACACCGGTGGTCTGGAACAAAAAAAAGAAACAGATTCTATCAGATGATTTTTATCACCTTTCATAACATGTGTAAATTGGCGTGACTCTTAACTTCAGAGAAAAGATAATTACATGCACTACTGCAGAAAATGGGCATAATATTTTCTCATTAACAATGTATGTTAAGATGCCAAGATTAACACAAAGTACGGTACCTGTATCAACGTGATTCTATCTACGTACAACACAGGTAGCTTGTGTGAAGACAACATGCATTATCAATGTCTGTTAAAGCTTTGTGTTTCAGACTGAGCGATTTAATAGAGATGCACAATGTCATTATGACTAAACAACAATCAATTCAACCGATCAGCATTCATTGTTAATCATAAGCCTCCCTCACACAAGGCGATGTTGCATATCATCACACAGTTTATGCATGGCAAAGCTTTTGTCACTGTAATATACGTCAGGCACCATGCAGCAGTTCAACCAACAGTTCAAAAGAATAGGCCTGACATTCCACCCACACCTTTAGCACAGTGATACATTTTTCATAACTAGTATGAATATATATACAACCAATAGCTTAATAACAGCTATAAATAGTTTTACAGGCGTAGTGTAAATATATACACTCGATGTAAACAAGTTACAGTACCATACAAAAGTGCGATTGAAATTAGATAAGAGCTCTATCTCCATCCAGGATCACTGTAAATGTTTTTACTACTGCCATTAAAGTAGTCGTGCGGTTATTTTTTCATGGGATGTTTAGCTGATTTTGCCCTTTGTGTACTAAAAAGGGGGGTCAAGCCGGCTTGATGTCAAGTCGGTTACATCCATAATTGACATGAATCTCCAACGTAAAGTTCCTTTCAATTCACAAACATTCGAAATTCATAGTCATTACATTGTTGCAAACGGCAATCCTGGATCAGTCCAACGTCATCAGAATTTAGTAAATGCGTGCCCCTATGAACAAATACTGCATCCAGTATTGTCCATATAAGCGGCGATGTAAATAAATAGCCGTATCATTACCAATGCGATACTATTGAGATAGCAAATCGTTTGAAAATTAGGAATTTCCACACACTTAAAAACTTTTCCTTAAAAACGTAAATAAATACATTCTTAGTGACAACTTGTGTGACATGTGCATATTTATACATTCCTAGCTGTAACCAAGGAAACGGGTACACATCCGCGTGTTACCTCTCACACGATCGATTTGAATTGGTAATTTTAGTTTCCGCTTAAGTTTCGTTTACAAGATATGTACGTTTAAAAGAATGACAAATTCGTTATATATCCCTTATGCAGATCGCGTGCGCCCATACGTGTATCACCTATCTCAATACCGTAATACAATCGTCCGCGGATGAGGAATATAAAATATACACAGGTAATATAAACCTAGTTTACCTATTTAAACCTATAATAATGTATCAACATCATTAACTGCATGATAATTTGAGGTATTCATTAATTATCTAATTGCATGAAACAGAAGACTTTCACCTAAGTAATTTGAATACTGCTCGTGTCCATACCTATATGTTGTTGGATACATGTTTATAGTGGATAAACAAAAACAGGTGATTGATAACCATGATGAGTAAGTTAATCTATAAACATAAGCGGGTAGAACACCTTATTTCAACTGTTTGACACTTGAAACTTATTCGAAATACCTTTAGCAAAATTAAAAGTGAAATAATATACATTTGTATGTATAAATTGGAAATTAAAGCAACATGGTTTATATAGCTTACCTTCAAAGTTCATCCCCGACTCATAAACCCAGCACATCTGTGGAAAAGGAAAAGTACGATGTCAATATTAGCTGTAGTGTTGTTTGGTTTCTTCTAGGTCTACACTACGAACACGACACCCATACCATGCATTCAATGTCAGAATTATAACGCATCTTAAACCCATTATCGCTAACCACGACTTTAAGCTCTGTCAGCAGTGGTCATATATCAAATATAACGTTTATCTTTCTTTCTACGACTACTAAACCAAAACATGTCATTATTGTATATATTTGCCTTATTTATAATATCCATTTCTAACATAGACACTTTCATAACGAAAATGCTTCAACATTAAATGTAATTTGACAAGGTAAATATTTTATATGTGTAAAGCTTACAGAGGTAAACCTAAGAAAAGCCGCTAGACTGACAATATATATACACATATATCGGGCGTAAATAAAGTCTCGCTTCATTTGACCCGTCACAATTCTTCTTTTCAGTCTTATCCAATAGAAAAGTCTATTTGATATTGAGTATTGGTTCACTTAGATGAGCTGACACTATCACACATTGATATTCTATGGGTTTATATAATGCATTTTGCGCTGATTCAAATGTATATATACTTTACTCGAGATTTTAACACTTATCCCCCTAAAGATATTCTCCGCTGATAGCGGACGGATAATTTGTTAAGAACGTGTCATGAATCTAGATGACATGAATTTTAACAAGTTCTCGCACTAGGACCGATGTGTTTGAAGAGATTATTAAATTGAAGTTCACCTTGCTTTTCATAACATTTTGTCAAGCTATGGGGGAAACGACGCATGCCTATTGACAAATACCCAGGGTGAACAAAAACATTGATATGATTCTTCCTGGGAGGATTCGTAAACAGACAGGCTTCATTTAACAATAATGAACAGCGATACAAGTAATTTCTTTTAGTGACTGCTTAAAGGTTTTGGCATCTTTGTAAATTGACACATTATACAGTATTCCACTTTTAATATCGTTCCCAAACTAATTTGATTTCGATAACACCTCTTCGATATTACCTTATAAAACAAAAATTAAAAAACGCCGAGGTATAGTCATCTTTTCGGCTTTTGATAAGAAAGTCGAATTCAGCTCAATGAAAATTCGTTTGAAGTGTCTCATTGCATTAGGTAGGCATGGCAACAGATCTGCGTAGAGTAGTGGTAGGGCTTGGAAAAGTTGGGTATGAGGTGGTGCTTAGAATCAGTGCACGTTCTATTGGTAAAGCGTGAAAGTCCATATCCACTCTCGAACCAGACCATGTTATGCTTACAAAATATAAAAGGATTCCAACTATAGTTATCCAGTCGTGCACTATCAGACCTTAATCAAGAGTATATAAGGCTACATGGACAAATCGACGTAGATTTCTAAGGATACTCTCTCGGACGTAAACATTGTATATACGGTGTTCGCCTCCACAGTGCGTATATATATGGTTAATAGATATCCGAGTACGATACATACCGCGAGCTGTATATCGGTGACGTCACGCAATCCTTGGTTGAAGGCGACAAATAGCATTAACCGAACACATTGTAAACCTGGCCCCTAATATCCAACACAATAGCTCACATCGCCTACCATTAAACTAGTTTAAATGTGCTAATTTATGTGTATTATTTCTCTACGTCCTTATATATCAGCTGGTAACATAAAACTGACAAACTACTTATCATTCAGGTATACATATTTCAGTTTATGTTTTGTTGTTTGATTTGACAATAAAACGGTTTTCTTCTCTAACGAAAGGTTTATTCGTAGGTTAACGACAGCGCAAACAAACGTGCTGAGAATACAATCAAGAAATATACATTCTCGACGTTTCTTTAAAGTAATTCCAGGGCAAGTAATGAAACCCGATTAAACACTTTTCGTCTTGAGCTCTATACACGTCACGCCACTTACGCATATATATCAGTATCAATGGTAAACGTTTACGACTTTTTAATTGGACCATGCAGAAGAGTGGAATATCTTGTTTTACGATTGCGCTGGTAAATAGCGTAAATGGGGAAAATATATAATTAAAAGAATAAGCAGCGTCATACAAAAGCCCTTCCTCCATTGATAGCAAATCGATGATAAACTCCTGCCATACAGTTAACGGTTATTCAAATGAACATCTAACACTTGGTACGCAATGAGTGTGGTTAATTTGATATGGTGGTCGAATGGCGTTAGGGATAGCGCATCATCAAGGCGGCCGGGGTTCGATTCATCGATCGGGCGTGAACAGGTATGTTGGTATCTGCCCGCACACGTGGGTTTTCTCCGGTTACTCCGGTTCCTCCCACATGAAGACTCCCATGCGTTAGATGAAATTACTTATTTCATAATTGTTAAATGTATAGATGTTTAACTGTTGTGTATGTATTGACTGTGTATGTCGACAATGATTACGTACAAAGAAATTCGGATGGCCACCATCATAGGAATACAAATGTTGAGTGATGCTTAAGACTATTAAGCAGAAGGAGTACAACCTGCATATTTGGTTGGGCGAGGCTGATTTCATGGTTTACATTTAATTTCCCACATTTGGATATTAAGTTACTGTAAGATTAATTAATGCTATTATTTAATTAAATATTGTTTACTGGTAGAATCCATATCAGTAAAAGTTATTTTTGGGCATTGATGCAGATAAAATCATTCCGATCTGCATTGTGCATCAAATTGTTGCGTCTGATTTTATCTTAAATATATTTAAAACACTACTTCTATGTATTTGACGGCTGTATACAACTTTGTAATTTAGTTTTAGAGCAAAGGACGCCTTGTAATCTATTATTTATTTGTGTCCAATTTGTTTAGGATTTTACCTGTTTCAAACAAAATATGGTTGACTGAACACATCTAGGCAATACAAATTATGACATGTTGAAAGTGGATATTGCCCTAAATTCAGCAGAAACTCACCCTACAATTACTTGTTGTGTGTGTTATGATTCTCATGATGAGGTCACGATGATGGAAGCACGTTTGATGAAGGAGTTCAGACGGAAAACTTACCTATGAGCAATATTCGTACCATGGCCAATACACCATTAATTTAGCGAAGTCACATTTTCAGTTTCCAGTCGAACCTAACATTGAGGATATCAAACTTACCATGATATACTGGGTGTGTGTTTACAGTGACTAGATACAGATTGATTTCTAATACTTTCTTGTCATATGGATTCATTCAAAAGATTTATACATTTATAAGTAAAATTACACACAATTACAAAAGTATCCTGAAGACATGTACCTGAATTAGTTGTCTTTCCTTTCGTAAACTTTGTAACATTACATTTTAGCAAGATACTAATGAAATATTATGACTCTTTGCCCTTTGGTTATTCAGTCGAAGTTGTTTTAAAAAGTCTCGCTCTTTTACCGTGAATATGGTCAAAGGTCATTTCTTTTCACAAACTTTGTAGTCATTCAAGCACTTTTTGCAAAAGTATATGTCCTCTGTTCGTTATAAGACGTTTGAGTGTATTGATAAACTTAATATCTGTGACCTTGAATATAAGTCAAAACCGTTAATACTTAAGATGTTTGTTGCAAATTTAAATGACTCTAGCTATTTTAGTTCTGCATGAGAAATCATATCAGCATATTAAAAATAATCTAGTTTTGGAAAACGTCAATACTTTTCGCAAACGTTGCAGCACGCCATGCCATAAATTAATTGCCCCAAATATCATGATCTGGGCCTATCCTGTCATCATCAAAAGAATACTTCGAAGTTTTTAACTATCAAATGACGCAAAATGGATTGCAAAGCGCATCATGGAAAACATCTACTGATAGACTTTATTTTTCTTTCCATGTATGTCTTTTCGTAACTCTGATGAATAGTAGTGAGGGGTACTTCTCACCAAATTTGGTTGAAATCTGTTCATTTCAAAATTCGTTAACAGCACAACAGAAGATTTACACAGAATGGCAATCCTTCACATGGCGCTTCTGAAAGCTGAAACTTAAACACAGAAATGGCTTTAAAATGATAATATCAAACAAACATACCTCAAAGTTAGAAACGTAAATCACCATCGCCCTCATATCCCAAAAACGGCAATATATTGATCATATTGTGTTTACATATACGGGGAGCCATTTGAACAACGAATAGTCACCCAATGATATATTACTGAGATTGGCCAATGAGAGGTGTCGTTACAACAAAGACAAGATAGAATACAAAAAGAACGTCATTGGATATTCTACTTTCCCGTCCTACCTTATAGACATAAGTTTGTTCTAGGTAATTCGATTTTGTGTTTGTATGCAGCTATTGATTCCATTGGGATTTCTTAACCTCGCCCCAATATTGTCATTTTGTAGGATATGTCAACAAAAGGGATTAAGCCTTTTTCTCGCCGCGCTTGTATATCTTTTTTAACGACTGGTACAATAAATTCTTATATCTTTTCAGAGCCTTTCAAACAGGGAATATATCATTCTCGTTGTAATACATCAAAGTGCATGTAACTAAATAGCATGTTGTTGACGACGGTTGTTGTTTAAATGCGGTACCAGTATGTACAAAGACTGGTTTTAGGTCCATGGCCTAGACTTGTCCTTTCAGCTGTCAACAAAGGGATAGCACGTTGTTGGGTTAGTTTACAAACTCAGGGTATAATATATGGTTCGTATTTACCTCCCCGAATCATTGATATTTAATGGGACTTAAGAATGATAAACTGCGTCTAGAATGACATCATTGAATGACAGGTAATTAAACAGGTAATGTTGTACGATAGAGGGTAACGTGAAAACAGCATTTAATTCGACAAATTCTTTAAACTTCCCATAACACTGCTTGTACTATTTATTTCCACAGGTGTTTCGTCGGTTAACTTATACGTATAATAATTTATGCTTTTCATCTTGCGGAAATTCTTGGCGTACAATGTACTTGTATCAGTCAAAGGTACAGAGAGCATGCCCTAATTCCACTCACTCACACATCAGTATATATACAGTGCATTTAACATACCACACACACACACACACTCTCTCTCGCCGACAATATTTCTGTAAATAATAGCATGTCTCTTTTCCGACCCGACCCGACAACAGTATTTACAATACAGAATAGAATGCCCTGACTCCGAGTTCTCTCCGTCTCTCTCTGACAGCATAAAAGTATAAAACAACAATGCCCATTGTCTTACAACAGGTCAGTTTATGTTCGCCCTCTCTATGAAACATATCATATAGATGATAATGTCAAAAAAGCAGAAAATTTTCTTCAATGTGTTCGATGTATGATTATATTGGTATTGATGATTCCATCAATCATGTTTCTTAGTGAACATTGTCACCAAAAGTAACTTAATTATTATCATCTTATCGTTTATATATATACCTAGTAGGTGGTATCTACGTGTTGATATTAAGACGAGGATTGGAGGATTTTGGACTACGAACAGTTACACATAACCATTTGCAATGCAAAACCTTTAACTTCTATAAGGATGTTGAAAAATACTTAAAATCAGTAGTAACCAATGATTTACGTCACCAGTTTTATTGACTGTATAAATCCCCCCTCGCAAAAATTCACATATTATGTATCGTCCTTGTCAGTATAGTATACCAACTAATATATCACAACCCTTGATACATCTACAACTTATTACAATACATGAACGAATAGTCTTCGGTTTTTTTTACATGAGGTGATATAAATGTTATTCATTACGGAACCAAAGAAATATGTTTATTTTTTTCTCTGTCACTCACTACATAGTGAAGGACATGCGCCTAGCTAGCACTCTCTATATTATAACCTAATCCGTCACTTACTAAATAGCGAAGGACGTGACAGGAATATAACTAGTACGTACTGTCTATAAAATGTAATCCAACAACTCCTATTTAATCGCTCTTTGTGTGTTACCGAACACTATAAGCATTCCCAAATATTGACTCTGTTAAGTAAAAACATTAAATATTTTTATTCACGATTTAAAATACATTATTATCTAATTGTCGTTTTTCACAAAGGAATTCTATTCACCTTTGATATATACTTTACAAGTAAGTGTCCACCTGGGGAACACACGATGTCGTTATCGCTGTTGGTCTAGGAGGCGATATAACACAATCGATAGGGGTAATAGGTGATGTAAATCCCCACAAGTGCCCCGTGTGGGTTATCGACAGGTCTCAAGTATTTGTTTAAATACTTTCCACAATGTTTGGCTTAAGGGTTAATAAAAACTGTCATGTTGATGGTTATTTAAAGCCGCTCCTGAAAGACAAGACTATGTATAACGAGTAGATAATAGCCTTATACGCTGAATGACAATAAATCATGCCTCATCGTGTGTCACGGAGCGTACCAAGTATACTCTTAAGTCGGTTATAGATGTATTCATATGGCACTTAATGAAACATACAGAATCTATCGAAATAGAATAAAATGTTCAGAACAGATTACGTCCTTCAACACGGGCAGCCGAGAATCGTTGCAACAGTATGAACTGAATGTAGGCATAACCTTAAACAAATAGATCAATATACAGAGGATCATAAACCTGTCCCTGTTATAATCGTCATAGAAATTTTACAAAACAAAATCAAGTGAATTTAATATATAAATATATAAAAAAGACGAAACTAAAATGCGCTTCAGGTAAAATTTTATAATAAGATTTATTTTATTATGTATAATTGTTTTCTTACATAATTTACCGGAAAAAACAAACGACAAAGCGGAAAATTATGCCTTTTTAAGTAAATTGGTGATATCTTCAGTTTGTATGATAAAAGTGTATAACATTTTAAAACTTTTCCTTGTAAGAAAATCCTTGTATTGTTTTCTTCATGTCTTTGAAGTTTGATCAACAGTAACCGAAAACAGGAAACCAAAAACACTGTTCTTAAAAACTGGCATATGTTTCATTGGAACATGTTTTCGAAAACTTATCGTTGTTACCTTAAATAAAAAAAAGAAGGCAAATAGGAAGAGTTTTATCCTTTTGATTTTTGATTAAAATTCAACGTAGCCAAAAACACAAATTATATATGTATGTTGTTTTTTTCTCGTGAATCAGTTTAACAGGACAAATCCATAAAATTCTTCATCCACACCTCAAAAACAACTAGGTATACCATCATGTTTTTATTCTTCTTCACCAGAAACTATGAACTGGTCCGAAAGCTGTCAGTTTAAACCCGGGATATCCGCACACCTCAGACGTTCTAACCGACCGAGATACCTAAAACAAATTAGGTCACCTATCCTGTTCCCATTACATACATCTCTCGATTTACTTTTAATTTTCGTCGCCAAAGACACTATTTACCTGTACGATCAAAATAATGTTTTGTACTTCAACCAGGAACATCTGCCTTTGATACGAGAAATTTAAATAATATGTTTTACAGGTACACAGCATAAACGCCCTATTTAACCGTTTTTAAGATACTGTTTTAGTGGCAATTTTCGAGTGTAGAAATATTCGCGTTATCGCTCTTTAACAGATCGCTATGAGGAAATGGTAAAGGTTCAAAAAGCTATATAATCTGTAGATTTGCGTATCAGTAAAACACCTTCTTGTACATTTTTTTTCTAAAGCTTTGTTCCCAAGATACTATTTACAAACCAGGTTCAAGCCCCCCTTTCAAAATGCTCACAGTACATATTATGCTTCAAATCTTTGAGAGGGTCAAAAACATCAATGGATGATCCTCTGCGCGCTTCCATCCGCGCCAACCAGAGTTATGAGCATAAATTATAAATATTGCTTCATTATATTTTAACGCATTTCACACAGAGAGAAAAAAGAAAACAACGGGCAAGACCAGAATTCGAACTAAGAAATGTCTTGGCACCTGAATCTGATCTAGCTCAGTACTTCTACATTCATATGAAAGCAGTGTCAATATAGGTAGCTATTTGACGGTCTTAATTGTATTTTTTATAGGATATTAATTTGTCTTTATTTATATTTCAAAGATTGAGTGTGCAAGATGTAATGAAAGTATTAAAAGTAGAAACTACTTTTCTTTCGATAACGACAAAAATAGCAGATATAAAGAGACAATGTGGAAATAAATGACATCACATCTGTTGTTATACGCTAGCTCTTCTTGCTATTAAAAACAAATACATGTAATTTGTCAGTTCATTTCGACGGACTTTCTGTAAAGTTTGATGCGAAATAAAGGGTAAGATTTCGTAAAACCATTTTTGGTACTCACAACTC
Source organism: Chlamys rubida (assembly GCA_032359455.1). Classification (NCBI taxonomy): domain Eukaryota; kingdom Metazoa; phylum Mollusca; class Bivalvia; order Pectinida; family Pectinidae; genus Chlamys; species Chlamys rubida. Next base: position 6,956 of record JAUMHH010152193.1, on the reverse strand, counting down.
AGCACAGTGAGATGGAACTCGTATAACGAACGAAAACAGAGTCAGATAAAGGCCGAATCGGATGCACGAAGTCTATTAACCACACATACGGACACATGACTTGCGCTTTTGTTGTATTCTTTTCTGCTCAACATTTGACATTCACGCTGCGTGGTGATTGCTGTATGAGAACAATTCAAAGTTCAAATGTATGGGCGTATAGCTTATTAGATATTGTTGTAGTTAATTTAGTACTCATTACAGAATAGCATACTCAACATAAGAAAAAAGCATTTATCATTTCAGATTTTATATAACTTCAATGCAACACAGCTCTTTAAAAAGGATAAATCCTAACAGTAACACAGATGTAGAGTGGATTGTGTTACCTACCTGCTAATGGAGCTCGGCTGTCCGCTGTCAGATGTCCGAATATCATTAATTATTTTTCAATGAATCACGGATACCGAACACGTTTCTATCAGCGCGCATATTTTACTATACAAATAGTCGGCAATTTGATCCGAGCACCATAAAACAACTTTGAATCAATTCACACCTTTCGTCTGCACAAATAGAAGTAAAAGGTATTGATCTTGATGATAACGTCGGGAACATAAAGGCTAAGCGCATGAGATGGATTACTCCCGAGTTATTGATTTTCGGGAAATTTATCGGAACTCTCCTGGAGGTATTACTGGTAGCGGGATAAACCAGCACGGTGTTTGATATCTAAACAGATTCAATATATCGACTTATAAGAATAAACAAACCTCAGCGAAGTGTTTAAAATTATTTAATAAGCTTGTATGTGAAATTGAGCAAACACTCGATCTCCTCTGTGATTTCATCCTATCATACTTGAGCACTAGATAAAGCTGGAGTAATATGTGAACGGCACACCTATTTTACACAGGGAACGTAATATGAATAGCGACTAAACATCAAGGATCCCCGTACCACTGCCAAAATCGGTAACTAAGCATTGCAAACCGTTTTTCCGAGCTCTGGAAAAATACGTTTCTAAAACAAATCATACCTTGCGTGACTTTTGTGAGAAACAATAACGATTAAATTAACAAAATATATCAACAAGTGTTCTCAGTGTAACACGGGGCTTGACCGGGTTCTGGATTTCAGATAGTAAAAGTATCGATCTAACCGAATTAGCTATATCTGGTCTACTGAAGTGGCCTGGTCACACAGTGCTATTGTTATATACAAACGGGAGTTAAGGGAAGACTACTGCCTGTAGAAAAACAGTACACTGGGACACAGATCCTTAAATAATACAACCAGACCAGCAAAACTATGGGTAAGATAAAGCACTGCTCCCACAAAACACCACTGTTAAATAAACATCCATGGGAAAGGTAAAACACTTCTATAAAACAGATGTATTGGTTAGGTAACGCACTGCTGAAACAGGCATCTATGGATAAGGTAAAGCATTGCAAACTACTACCCAGATATACATATATGGGTAACATAAAATAGTGCTACCCAGGCCAACTCATAAGTACCTTTACATGGGTAAAGTAAAGAACTTCTCAGACAAACATCTATGGGTAGTGTAAAGAACTGCTCCAATACACATATATGGGTAGTGTAAAGAACTGCTTAAATACAAATCTATGGGTAAGGTAAAGACCTGCCCAAATACAAATCTATGGGTAGGGTAAAGAACTGCCCAAATACAAATCTATGGGTAGGGTAAAGAACTGCCCAAATACAAATCTATGGGTAGGGTAAAGAACTGTTCAAATACAAATCTATGGGTACTCAACACTATCTATAAAAGTAAAACACTTTGCAAAAACAAACCTATGAACAGGGCTACATACTGCTCAAACAAATATGAATATTGGTATTGTAAAACATAGACCATCATATCACACACAGATGTAGCAGGCGATCTCAGGTACGTTATTGTTTACCAAATTGTATATCTAATGCTGCGCTTTATGTTTCTCTATTTTACTCTTAATACGCATTTGCTATTGATAAAGAAATACCTATCCCCGATCTCTCACCGAAAAGAGAGACCGATTATTGATGAACAAGAAAAAGACAGCATGCAAGGTTGTGAAAGTCAGGCAACAGACCTTGTGTAATAAACCGGTCTTTATGGAAAGTAAATGGAATCCCCAACAACAGCTTATATATCAGAGTGAAATATGCAGTTTGAGTATTTGTCTTTTACTGACAAAGTCAACGTTGAACATATTGATAGTATTATACAATTGGTTATATGAAGAAAAGCAGTTAATGTTTGCAACAATATTAGGGCAAATCCAATATATTCTTTTGTTATCACTAAAACTTTGTGTTATTTCTTGAAAATATCTCAAAGTATTGATGAATTCCATTTGTTAAAGAATCTCTAGCTATGGTAATACTTTCAGTTTGTGTAGAGGATACAGCAACTTTATCCATAAAAACAGTTTGTGATCAGTGATGTATAATCTAGTCTTCATGTGATATTGCTCATGTTATTTGTTTGTTAAAGCTCACATTAATGAAAACGAATTATTTATATTGTTAATTGCAACTGTACAGCAAGACAGCCCACTTTAAATTTCATATCAAGTCCACAATAATGTAGCAATGATATTTGGTAACCTAAATAGCAATGTATTAAAGTTTGAACGATAAGGAATATCCATCGGTGTATTTCCGGTTACAAATATTATGTTAACATTGATCTCTATATCTATACAGCAATTTAAAATAATAACTTGACATGTATTACAAACAGCGTTTGATTTGCGATTATTGTATTTATGTTACTGAGCAGAAACCGAAATTCTGTTAATATACCAGTACCATTTAACTCTTTATAATACAATTAGACTTATTTCTTCGTGCATGATCCTTAAAATGATTTGTGCTTATTCTTATATATTTACACTTTTAATATTTATTTTCAGCTAAAAAATAGAAATTGCTACAAGTTCATCTTGTTTGAAAACAAGAGGCCCAATGGACCTGAATCGCTCACCTGGTATTAATATCACACCTGTAATCTTAAAGTGGACTAATATACAGCTACAGGCAAAATATCAGTGTTCAATTCATAAGAACCTATTAAAAGATTTAAACATATGTCGCCTGTGACCTTGAAAGTCAAACAAGGACATTAAGTTGAACAGAGTTATAGCCTTCCATCCCAGCATGCTTCTGGCCAAATATCATTACCCTGGATCTTTTCTTTTTTCAGAAGTCATTTAAAGATTCAAACATATTTGATCCCTGTGACCTTAAATATGAGCGAAGGTCACTAATTTGCACAAACTGTGTTGCCCTTTATCCCAGCATGCTACTGTCCAAATATCATCATCCTAGGCATGTTGGTTATTGATAAGAAGTTGTTTAAAGGTTTTAAATATATTTGACCCCTGTGACCTTGATTATAAGTAAAGGTCATTCATTTGAACAAACTTGGTAGCCATTCATCCCAGCATGCTACTGGCAAAATAGCATAGTCCTGGGCCTCTTGGTAATTCAGAAGAAGTCATTTAAAGGTTTTAAACATATTTGATACCTGTGACCTTGAATACGAGCAAAGGTCATTCATTTGAACAATCTTGGCGGCCCTTTAACTCAGCATGCTACTGGCCATGCCAAATATCATCATCCTAGCTTTTTGGTTATTGAGAAGAAGTTGTTTAAAGATTTTAAACATATTTGACCCCTGTGACTTTGAAAATGGGCGAAGGTCATTTGTTTGAACAAAGTTGGTATCCCTTTATCTTAGCATGCTATTGGCAATATATCAACATCCTAGGCCTTTTGGTTATTGAGAAGAAGTTGTTTAAAGGTTTTAAACATGTTTGATCCCTGTGACCTTGAAAATGGGCGAAGGTCATTCGCTTGAACAAAATTGGTTACCCTTCATCTGATCATGTTGTAAGCCAAATATCAGTATCCTAGCCCTCTTGGGTATTTAGGAGAAGTTGTTTAAATGTTCTAAACATATTTGACCCATGTGACCTTTAAAAATGGGTGAAGGTCATTCGATTGAACAAACTTGGTAGCCCTTCATCCCAGCATGCTACTGACAAAATATCAACATCCTAGGCGTTTTGGTTAATGAGAAGAAGTTGTTTAAAGGTTTTTCAGACAATTGAACATTGTGACCTTGAATATGGACGAAGGTCATTCATTTGAACAAACTTTGTAGCCCTTCATCCCAACATCCTCCTGGCTAAATATCATCACACTGGACCTTTTTGTTATACAGAAGAAGTCATTTAAAGTTCTAAACATATTTGACCCCTGTGACCTTGAATATGGGCGAATGTCATTCATTTGAACAAACTTGAAAGCACTCTATCCAAGCATGCTACTGGCCAAATATCATCACCCTGGAGCTTTTGGTAATTCAGAAGAAGTCGTTAAAATGTTTTCAACATATTTGACCCCTGTGACCTTGAAAATGGGCGAAGGTCATTCATTTGAACAAACTTGGTAGCCCTTTATCCAAGCATGCTACTGGCCAAATATCAACACCCTAGGCCTCTTGGTTGTTTAGAAGAAGTTGTTTAAAAGTTTAAACATATTTGACCCCCCTGTGACCTTGAATATGGACGAAGGTCATTCATTTGAACAAAGTTGGTAGTGCTTCATCCCAGCATGTTATTGGCCAAATATCATCCCTGATCCTGGGCCTTCTGGTTATTCAGAAGAAAGTGTTTAAAAGTAAAAAGTTGACGCCGGACGCCGCACCACGGCATAAGCTCACTTGGACCTTCGGGCCAGGTGAGCTAAAAATAAATAATTGCTGGACGGACGCCGGACCCTGGCAAAGTTCACCTGGTGAGCTAAAAATAAATAATTGTCGACGAGTGCATCATTCACTTGTGACAGTGAGAGAATATGTTAAAGTTCCAATCTTTTGTACAGAATGATCGTTCACACAATGTTGGAAGTTAGTCTCCCCTTTCCGGTTTGCACTGGTAGTAATGAAAGTTACCTGCACGTAAAATCCAGTATATGAATTTGTGAATTCTTTATCCCAAAGACTCAGATACGCAAAAACTGTACAGGTTGGAAGTATTTGGCCCGAACTCAAACCTTTTATCTGGTGGATTCCAATTTAATCCCATTCATCACTTTAATTTATTGATTAAACTCAATTTATTGTAAATATATTTATGTGTGGAACTTTACCGTAATGCATTTATAAATAACATAGTTCCAGATTGTCATATGAAACCGAAATTATAGTGACAGGTAAGTTTTCAAAACCACAATGCCCCTCCTCGCTTAACACAAATACTAACGTACGGGCAAACACAATTTCTTGATGGAAAAGAAAAAAAGGAAGAAAAATAAATAAAACTTCATGTTCCATGCTTACATTATGTAATTTCCTGTCAACTATATTTCTTCTATTTTACTACCGAGTGTCATTTATAGGAAGTATAATATTACCTATTTCTACAGAAACGAGGACCAACTGAAGAAATCAATATACGTCAAGTTAATGTTTGCATGAGAATGGGACTAATAAGAGTGTAAACATAACACAATTCCATGAAATTGTTTTCAGAAGTTTATTTCATGCAATGGCACCATTCATTATTTACCTCAACATATAAAGTTATGCCACACAAGAGAACATATCATTCATTTTACCTGCTTTATCATACATTTCGTAAAAAAAATTCCATCATGATACTATACATTTAATAACTCAATTACATGATTCACTGTGTACTACAATGAGTCTACGATAAATCAGCGTCACTGTCCCCTCATGTCCAGTGTCCAGAAACAAGTGTACAATTACCATAGGTATCAAATGTTCTGTAACAGTTTAAATGAAATGATAAATGGCACACAACCTTAAAATGAAACGCTTTTACTATTTCTACTCTCAAAACTCAACAAAATGATTAAACACATCCTAAACATACATTCTACTTTTCAAAACGTTTCATTTCAACAAAGTTTATTAAATTTTGTTCAATAACAAATTACAAAAATAACAAATTTTCAAAACATGGTAAATCTCTCATCCATTCGCATGTAATTCCAAAGCCACCCATCCTGAATTCTTAAATCATATTTAATAGCAGTAAGATTCGTTAGATTAACAGACCTCTGCTGGACGGTCCCACTGTGGTTAATTCTGTTTCATTTTTTCGTAGCAATGGGTATTTTTTATGAGAACATGGCTTTTATTGTCACCCATGCCTCAGTCTTCCGCGTCAGTAACATTGCATTGCCAGGTGATTAACATTACATCTACTTTCCTTGTTACATATCATCCAGTAAATCGTCTATATCAACATTATCTGACGATCGGTTGGACCGGCCAGAATTGGACTTTCTCACGCTGGTCCGTCTATTGCCACCGGAACTGCTACTGTAACACAAACGATTAGGAAATTGTATTACTCTATGCAAACATTCCATACACACATGTTTTATTGATTCTGAAATAACGTGTGTTCTTGTGATAACATCTTAGGTAGAATGAGCATTTCATTAAAACTTTATCGCATAATGAATCACTAAGTAAGCTGCATCGAACTAATGAAAATTGTTATAGGGTTTTTGGGTTGTTAAACGGGATCAGATGTAGCTGGACAATCGGGTAAAACAGAGCTCTAATAGATGGGAGGAATATCATGTTACTATTTCATGCAAGACACGACAAAAAAGTTTGTTCTCAAGGAAAATTGCAGAACGTAAGGCATTTGCTGTTACTTACGAGGTATCTGAAGGCACTCTGGGTAGGACTGGCTTAGAAGGCGTCTGTTTTTTATTCCCCCCTGGAGGTCGTCTAGGTCTAAACAGAAATAAAATGTATAAACAAACAAGATGCCCATGGGCCTTAACGGTCATCTGAGTCTTACAGTATTTATTTTGGTTGTTGAAATATGTAATCATCGAAATTTGAAAATGGCATGAAAGCGTGATTATCAGGCAAAGATATGAAAAAGCGGAGGATTCTGCATACAAAGCGG
>JAUMHH010152182.1:0-10846 GCA_032359455.1 Chlamys rubida | reverse complement strand
GAACAGCTAGATCGTACGTATATATAGTGGAACAGCTAGATCGTACGTATATATAGTGGAACAGCTAGATCGTACGTATATATAGTGGAACAGCTAGATCGTACGTTCATGTTTTCCCTTCCCACCCTTGACATTTGGCAAACTACGAACCTGTGTTTGTACTTAATGCTATGTCTTTGTGAAGTGCCAGTGTAAATAACAGGTTACGTTAATAAGAGGTATAAGTACATCACAGAATGCAATGTTAGATGTCGTTACGCTTCATAATTGCATGACTACCATACTCTGGATTGGCAGTCGTTGTTTCTATCAATAAAGCCGGGCAGTTTCACTATTGAGATGTTTTTCCACTAGAGGCACTCACGTCAGTCGGCCACATCAAAGTATTTGTTAGTGGTGTTCAATTATATTCGGCAGTTTTAAGCCATAACATAAACCCAATTATTAAACACTTGTTTTAAGTGCACTATTGTTTCAGAACATTGTCTTAGGATACAAAAGCGATTTCGCTTTAGTACAGACAGCTATCGTAACCGTGAAGACCATCTGAGACCAAAGTGTACTCAACAGAAATAGGATGTAGTAGATAACTCTTGTTTTTATTATAGATTTGTGATAATTTGTCGTATCTGATCACCTCAGATTTAAGTTTGTGTTGTTAATACGTACACACCTACATATTTAGTTGAACTATATGTTGTTTTGTTAAAATGTACTATATTAGTACGGATGTCAAATTTTCTAGACATAATAGATTATCTTGAAATAAAATTGTCGTGTTTTGTTTCTTCATTATATCGCTTATATTATGCTTAAGAGCTGCGGACGATTAAACTTGGTTCTGAAAATGAATGTGAGGGGGTTTGGGAATGCGACTCTGTGTGACCGAGCTGAGGATAAGTACCAACACTTTATCAAAAAAGAAACAGTTATTGAAATATATCGTTGGTAAGTGAAATTAGTAATAAAACGAGGAGAGGTGTATTTCAGTGATTTTACTGTTTGTCAGATTATTATTTTTTATTGTGCTAGAATTAATTCGTCTCATTGGTATTACACATACAAAACGTACCTAATTCCCACCTTATATGTAGTTTTTCAAGCACATTAAGTTCGTGATTAGATTTATGAACTTCATTCAGTACAATGCACGACAGATCGGTGAAGGAATATTTGTCTGCACACTCCAAATCAGCAGTAAAGAGAGTTATAAACAGGAGACAAAAAGAAACAACAACAACAGGCTTATTCAAGGTATCGCTTTTCCCCAATAGTTGAGATGATTGTATAACACTGCATCGGTTCACATTACTCAGACACCGAGCTTACTATGGAATGTAAGGCATCGCAAAAAAGAAGAGAAAAAAAAGTAACAGAGTAAAGAAAGAGGTCCAAATGGTACTGTCTTTGAGATAAGAAGACACAGAGGAACATGTGTATTTGGGCCACACAGGCCGCCTCCTTACATCATGCTATGGAAACCAGTAGGCCTAGTCCTACCAGGAACCTGCAAAGCTTGACTGCAACAGGTCTTTTATATTTCCATTATTTTTTTTTGCAAATATTCACATATTTCACGGCCTTAAGATTTGCGTTATTCATTACCTCCAAAATATGTTTCAGGTAACTTTCTTTTTTCCCAAAAGGATCCATTATCAGTTAATCATTATCATATGAAAATGTAAGCGTAATCTCCGTTCTACAATCCGCTATCAATAGAAACTATAAAATTGTACGTAAATCACATCATAATTACTGATTGTTCGACTGATATTCAAAGAGCAAACTAAAACAAAATACACCGCCATTAAGTCTAATTAACTTGGAAGGGTATCCGATAGTGTATCGAAGTATTTCTGCTACATCTACGGTGAAATGACCTTGTTAACCGAACCAAAGGCATCCCAGGATCAACAAACACATAAAAGACCGCGATACAATCACGTCAATCACGATCACTTTGATGCTTCATAAATGAAACAATTGGGGGAATCAAAGTAATGTGTTTTTGTGCTTATGAGGATGGGATTTCCTGTTCGGTGTGAACGGTCCCAAGAGTACCAGTGATGGCCACAGACTGATTATGCTACTCATTTATTCCCTTTCTAGGGACACTTCCACTGGCGGCATAGTCTGGATCGATACGAAGGTACTCATGACATAGTAAATTTCGAACGTCTAATTAACCAAGATTCACATAACATGTCAGCAGCCTGACGCCTTCTTCACGTATATGTTTTACTTCTGTGCATTGTCGGATCAGATTCATTGATCAGCAAACATTTATATCAAAATCCATAGCTAGGTAATGCGCTTCCACATACATGTACAGACATTTATATCAAAATCCATAGCTAAGTAATGCGCTTCCACATACATGTACAAATACTTTCATATAATGTACTAAACATGTGTTCTTTGGTTTGCCGAGGTTTGCCGTAGCCTTTGATGGTCCTAATTATCTCTTTAGAGTAGTAGAACGGTTCACAGTAAACACAATTTAATATGTTAATTTTACAATTTGAAATTAACCAGTAAAAGTAGTGTAGACGAATATTTGGATTTCCCAATGTTTTGGGCCTTAGAATCATCGAGGCGTCCACGGAGGACGAACTAGCTGTATGATACAGTGTTATTCATGTTTGGAGTATTGTAACTATTACCAAATTTTAAAGGTACACCTGTTTGTGTGTTACGTTCATCCTTCAATTATTTGGAAATAATTTCGAAAATAACATTCACTGATATGATAGGGGTTTCTACTAGCAATAGATATTTAACTTTAAAATGCCGTATAACAATCCTGGAGCCATCGGACTCTCCACTTGTAGCTACTCAAGTAGGACGAAGAGAACAGTTCAGAATTAGATTTTTCTTTAATATTCAAGACTTGGTATTTCTAGAACACCTCTGCATCCGTTATTGCTACAAATCTATGTATAGGATTGTTCTAGTAAGTTTGCCTTCCTCTCCATTACATTTTATGATTAGACTTCAACGTACAGTGAGGATTTACAAAATAAAATCCCGGAGATAAAACAGAACATACAAGTGTTCGCAAACTTTTATGTTGGCAGTATCGGCAGCTGATTGTCCAATTTTGCACTGACAGTACAACATAAGGTTACAGAGGCTGGCATGCTTCCTTATACGGACATGTATATCCTATATTACTGTTTTTTTGTAGTTGACCTCCTCAACTGAAAATGCGATTAAATATTCATGACGACAGTTCAAGATCTATTTTTGGTCTTTGATTTTTAGTAGCCTCACAACAACAGTCCCGGTAGAACTCAGGCCACGTGTAAGTCTGTTTTTGATGATAGCTTAACGACGGGGATCATTACTTTGTATATACACAGGCGTATATTTTAACTAGATTACGTCACTGTCACTTAATACACGTGAGTGTAATTAAATTAGCCAGGCTGTGGTACATGTAAATATATCAACATTGAGTCATCGCAAATTTGATTACCGATCTACAGCACAGGAAACGACATCTTATTTGCATTTTTCGGTTGATATTAATTTCTGTGTCATTTAGACAAAATTGACGTAAAATAAAATCATGTGATGTCAGCATTTGACAACGTATTAAGACGTGAGAGTCTGCTGAAGAGCTATAAATAGCCTTAATCTATATGTAAAAACGCATTTGTCTGGAAATGTGCTCATGCTCAATCGTTGTAATCATATTATACAGTTCCTACTTGATTCGACATTTCAATTTTTGTCAAAATCGTTGATAGGAACGAGATGAGATAGAGAGACATGCCACTGCCGATTTTGACGGAAACAAACCTGTACATTAACGGAGATCTGCTTAACAGGACTAACGAGATAATAAATTAGAATTCCTGACACGCAAAACGACCTTCCTTTCTGCATATTTAGGAGAAGTAACTTTCCTGTCACTGCCCCTTCCGTGCTCGTTTGAGTGATGTTCCTACACCTAATACCACTCCGGGGTAATGTTTTACTGATCGTGATTAACCTAATACCACTCCGGGGTAATGTTTTACTGATCGTGATTAACCTAATACCACTCCGGGGTAATGTTTGACTGATCGTGATTAACCTAATACCACTCCGGGGTAATGTTTTACTGATCGTGATTAAACAGAGCGGTAGTGACTCCCTGAATGAGTCTCTCCACAAGGTGTAAGATTCATCGACACGCGGGCAAAATATTCGTTCACCAATTTCATATTGATAGCTTAACAAAACCTATACTTTAAGACGGCAATCGGTGAATGAAATGCCTTTCTGAACGGGCTGTCCTATCTAGTATACATCTAATCTAGCGGAGAACATTGAGGTTTCATATCTTATCATCAGTGAGCTAACACTGGCGTTATCGGTAAAGACTCGATCATGTATAAAGCATAATATGTATCCTAATTGCCTTGTATGGTGATTACTTCAGTCTGGAGAAACATACTAAATTACAGGTAGGTAGAAATACCATATAGATAATGGCCAAAGGGGTCGAGCACGTTCAGGTTTTAATAATTCCCTGACGTTTTCTTTGTCTATTTTAACAGACATCAATGTTTGATTAGAAAGAAAACAGCTAGCTGTCCAATTTTGAAATGTCAGACGGAAAGTACAGATATACCAGAGTAACCATTGGCCTTGCTCACTCTCTGTCATTCTTCTTTCTCTAGTCAAAAATCCGTTCAAGCTCCTCATCGAAACGTGTTCGATAGCTGAATCGGTGGACGTCTTTGCCCAGTTACTGTTCCTTTCCCTTACAGTGTGAAAGCCATGATTGATACATGCGTACAGTCACAGGTTTCCTAGTCGAGTGAATCCATTTGTCCTGTTCTTTTCATCTGTATGCACTTGTAAATAAAGCAAACATATTTTTGTATTGGAATCAAAATACTGGAGAGCTGGAATTGGCGTGCCTACTTTATACTTCTATAGGTGTCTTATACTAGTTTTCAGCTTACAAAATCTCGTTTCCACGCAGAAATGTACTACTATTCCACTACTTAATGAGGGATCAAGATAGTTACTAATATCAGAAATGTCGTGACGTCGGTGATGTAGCGTTTGACATATAGTGGACTCTTCTTCGTCGCGTGCCAGGACTAGAGAGGTGTTGATATTGCCATGGACGTCTTGTGTTGGAAGAAGTGTACATGTATTGTGATATTCGTTATCTGTGCAGACAGGATCGTTGTTTTCGTGTTTTTGTTTTACAATCTTGAAATTTCGACTTACCTAATAAAGAATTCGAGAAAACAACTCTTAATTTTGACTTACTAACTCGAAATTTCGACGGAATAAGTACATGTATGAAGCAAGCAAGTTTCGAGTTAGTAACACGAAAAAACAGTTTTTTATCTACAATTGTACGTGGTCCCAAATTGCCCTATATATTCCATACACCTAATCAATGCGGATAATTTCTTGTTACTTTCTGTCAAATTGCTTCATTAAAATAGTCATGTAAATCAAGCCAATACCCAAGGTGTATACAGGTAACATACGAATACATGTATGTATTCACTGAACATCATCAAGTGCTAGTTTACTTTGAATTTGTTTGATATTTATAATGATATTTTGCACATACAAAACAAGCAAGCAATACCTATAATTACTTTGATTAATACTGTAAAAAGTGAAGTTGTAACTGCAGTTTAACTTTCTCCATTTTGTCCCTTATAAATAAAAGAAACTTTTGTCATGAAAGCAAACTTGAGTTCACAGCAAATGAAACAGTAATTACATAAGAAGGGGGACATTTTCTCTTGTCCAATATATGTTTTACACGTGAAAGGCAAAGTTTTACTGGATGAAACTTTCCCAGCAAATAGTGGTAGCGTTTGTCCCTTTCGCAAAAGGGCCATTATACTATAGAGGCGTGATTCCAGGTATAAAAAATACTCCCCGGATCGTTAAAACACTGGCGCAAAGTGTTTATTACCTACACCTGGAGCATTGTTTGTCACAAAGACGTATGAAGTATTTTGCCAGTTCGACCACAGCACATTACTGTTAAAAATATCCTTTCAAGTTGCGAACAAAGCCAAATTGCTCTCCAAAAAAGGTTACAAAGCTGCCAGCCGGGTAACCAAACCTATACCATATGATAACGACATGTCGTTAAAACCATGTCTATTTGAGTGAAAAAGAAAAAAATGTGGGAAAGCAGCAGCTTTCGACAATTATTTCTCAGCCTGAAATCAGTAGTGATTCAGTAATACAACATCTCGTATCTGCTCATGTCTACAGCCTTGTTCACCCAAGACAGTTGTTAAATTTACGAACTTGCAACCAGTATCAATTAATGCATAGATGTCAAAATTCTGTGTCCTGCAGATAAAGTGCCCTTAATTGCGTTCTGTGAAACACATGGTGTTTGCAAGAGCTTTTATAACCTCAGATGACATCGACATTTTGGAAAAACCGAATTAATGAGATTAAGCTCGGTTTACGGTGCCATCCTCCTGACTTTCTCTGTATACACGTACATGCATGGACAAGATGAAAGTAAGACACACACGTCATTGCAGTTTTGTAATTTGGTAATAGATACAGTAAACTAATGAATAACGCTGTGACATATAATTATTTTTATACTTGCTAGGGGCTGAACAGTCCAAAATAGTCTAAACTACTGTTGATACAGAGGGACAGGTGCTTAAAACGCCGTACTTATTCATATTTCAAAATTGAATGGAAGTACTGGTTAATTGCAAATTAATAATGAGTGAAGGTGTATATTATGAAACGTGCCACTACCTTTAAGAGATAACTGTGGCAAACAAGGTCATGGAAAACCTTGGGAACTAGAACATTCACCATCAGAGTCTACGATCCTGTATTGGATTTGGTTTTGTTTGTTTGTGAGTTACACCCTATTAACAGCTATGGTCATTGAAGAGCGTACCAGGTTCTGGTGGTTGAGGAAAGCCGGAGATCCCGAAGAAGAACAACCGACCTGCAGCCAGTACATTGTACCTGACGACTGCCCCACGTAGGCCTCGAACCGCGACCCTGTGGTGGAGAGCTAGTGGTAGCAGAATGTCCCCTGTATGGGAAAGATGAACGTAACACACACACACACACACACACGTGATTGCAACATTAAGCCCAGTATAGCGTGATCTGGGGTTACATACTGGCTATCAGCTTAACCACGTATTGTGCTCGGATTGTTGTTTCAGCCATTATGCCACATATATTTTCTTAAAATTTTATTTAATAATAAATATCAATACATGTGTAACCCGAGGCTTTATAGCATCTTACCAATCAAATGTATTATGATGCCAAGGATATGTTCGAAGATATATGGTTTTTGTTAGGACGATAACTTCGTCTCAACATATCTTTCTATTTGTCCACGTAAGAGGGCTTGACAGTGATTATTTTATAACCAAGGATATAATGTAGTAAAAACTATCGACACAGATAGACATACCTGACACAACGAATTTGTCCTATGAATCTTAGTGTCAATGTTTCACCCAAGTATCACAGGAATAAGGACACACCATTACGAAAGCAATTCAGCGAATTTATTGTTTTTCGATGTTCTACAGACGAACATGGCTGTTGCCAGGGACTTAACTCCGATTGAAAACCTCATTGTTTAACATTATAGACCGAAGATACCTTACTGGAAAGACAGATAGTTACAATTACCCCCACTTTGATGTACATTTTGTACCTTTATGTCAGGAGGGATACCCTCATGATTTTGCACAGAATATGTATTGTTTGTATAGAACCGCGTGCTTGAAATACCATTTTGTAATAGAAAAGTGGAAGGTATCTAAAAAATAACAATCATTTTTTAAATTGATTTTATGGTATACAAGACGTGGATTGTAACATCTATGAGTTTTATTCTTGCAGAATCATGTTGCTGTGTTGTTTTTAATAATTGTCAAGTCAAAATTTCTTAAGTAGGAGTTTAAATTAGTTTTGTGAAAATACAGATAATCGATAAGTCAGAACCACAAAAACGTCAATGTACCACACCTGTCGAGCTCTAGGGGAGAGTGAAAGTGATTGACCACCTATATGACACTGCATTGTGAAAGGAGACGACAAAACGGCCCCGAATGTACACTGTATCGGGGATTACATCTTCAATATCTTCTTATCGAAATCAAGCTAACCAAATCATCTTCATTATTTTACACGAGACCTCTGATATTTTCCTTTCTTTCTTTTTGCACACGTTAATTTTTTGAGGTAACTCCCTATACGCTTTTCAATATTAGGTTGTCAGATAATGGGTCGATGTGTCATACTACCATGTCCAGGTAATAACATCTCACCGAGATGACATTTTTAGGTGGTCCCATTACACTTGCTCACCGTCATGTTATGACGTTACATGAAAATAAACCAGTTATCGGAGAAAGATGGTGTCGCCTTAGATTAAAACAAGTCTTGTTTAAACGTAGGTGACGATGATTTTTGTGAGTTTGGCATTCCTTAATATACGAGCAATTTTAGAATACTACAATGAAACATACACTTAACCCATCTGATCGACATTTCCTATTAGATGCTGCGTGAATTGTTACGGAGTTAAGGCGGGGCTGGGTGTTCCTGTAACAAAAATGTTCAGTGTTATAAATAAAAATTACATTTCTATAACCCACAATAGTTCTATGTTTTCCTTAAGATATTTACAACAAGGTAACTAACTTTATCTCGCACCATCTACAAATAGCAGATTGGGTCAGATGCATAAGGTAACACTCAAATGTGATATAGTTTATTTAGATATTGTCTTTACCGTACATATGTAACTGATAGCACATGCTGGTTTTGTGGACGAACAGATGAAGCAATGCTGGGTGCCTTCACCGTGACATGTGTATCAGGTAGCACTCTAAAGTCGGCACCAGATCCGTGTTATTGCGAGAAGGCAAATACACCAACATAGGCAGATTCGGAGAAATCAATGTCCTTCTATTTCCAAAAGAATATTTCTCCCTAACTCCCTCGCAGTTCTGGGGTTTTACTCAAAGTTTTCAGTCAGGGGTCAAGTTTGAATTGCTTCACACATTGCAGCAATATGTATCTGTATATAACGTTGCTTTTTATCTGCTCCTTTGTTTTTTGCGTTGTCGCTCTAGGCATCCATTTTTATGTGACCGAACGTGTAGCGACCACTGCGCAGGCGGTTCAAACCAGTCCTCCCCTGCAACCACGCAGTAGGAAGAAATAATTAAGGAGGTCAGGTATTTCTCTCCACACCTGGAGCTATTACGAAACTTAGTGAATGGAATTTCATTTTAATTTTCATTATTAAATACAAAATGAAGTTTACACTACGGGTAACAGTGCAGAATAAACACGAAATATCAGACGATACTTATTGTTATAAATGTCATTGTTACCAAGATTTAATTATTATTTGTATTATCACGTGCTGGTAATTGCCAGTTTTGATATTGATAACCATGCTATAATCGTCCATGTGAGTCGCATAGTCTGCATGTATATGCACCCGTTAGTGCTGTAGCTCAACAAATGATAATGTCTAATGTGTATTTCAATAATGTAAATAATATCTGTGTAAATGTTTTGTCCCTTAGAGGCCAAGCTGCGGTCGTTAAATATCGACTTCATTTTCATCATTTTATTAAAAGTGTTGTACATGTACAGAGTCACGTTAGCCCATCCTTTATCAGTGTATTTGGTGTGATAAAATATTTTGATAATCTGACATTCCTGCAGCACAAAGCCACGTGATTGCTGAGTAGAAGGATGAAATATTGACGCTACAGTTAACTGATATACATGTACCTAATTTGCTTTGTCTGGGATCTAAGGTCTTGTATATGTATTTACTTAGGCCGTAAAAGGATTGTCAACAATGGTGGAATAACTCAGGGTTAACGTAACGTGAACCACACTTAAAAAACTGCATCTGGACACGTTAACACCAGAAATCACACCCAGACGCGTTATTATGACAGCTGTCTAACTAAGCATTACCGCCACGCAGTCAAAGTGTGACGTCAAGCAGGGAGTAATTAGTACAGATTTTAAAGACTTATCTTTGTTTCCATGAGGAGACAGAACCCATAACCTTTCTCGCTTTGTCAAACACTCAATTACTCAATTATATTAAAAGTTTATAAGTAGTATATGGAATTGAATACGTCTTTGTAATTATGATTTGATGAATGTTGTGAAACTTTGTCTTTGTTTGGCAGTGAAGCACGGAAAGACTAAAACTTTGTATCAACATTTCAACCTCCCTGGCCATTTTGATTTTGAGTATCCATATTATACACACAATCCCGAACACTAAACTGTATACCTGGTTGGTGCCGAGGGGAATACTATATTAGACTTATTGGCGCTGCCACACCATACGGATATAATGACACTATATTGGCGCTGCCACACCATATGGATATAATGACGATATATTGGCGCTGCCACACCATAGGGATATAATGACACTATATTGGCGCTGCCACACCATATAGATATAATGACACTATATTGGCGCTGCCACACCATATGGATATAATGACACTATAGATTCTGTAGCAAATGTCAAGTTCAGGTTGCAGTCATACAAATGTAATTTCTTTGTTCACTTTTAAAAGGAGGCGTTATCTTAGTCAAGAACAATGGTACAAAAACAGTCAAAGCGAATAGAATAATATGTTGGAGACTTTATGGAGAATCTAAAGAAACCATAAGGCGTGCACAACGTTTTGGAACTACTTGGTTTTCATTTCAGAGGCACGGAGGCACGGTAGTCCAGTGGTAAGACGCCGGGCTCGTGACCGAAGGGTTGCGGGTTCGAGTCACGGCACGGCACTGTGTTGTATCTTTGAGCAAGATA
>JAUMHH010152171.1:1030-19124 GCA_032359455.1 Chlamys rubida | reverse complement strand
GCCGCCGCCGCCGCCGCCGGAAAAGCAATACCTTAGTCTCGCTTTCCTCGACTATCGTCGAAGGCGAGACAAAAACAACGGCTTTCAATATATACAAAGAAATAGCATATTTCCGTTTGAAATCATGATGGCGACATAACATTTGTCATTATGAGTGCGCGTGGGTTACAAGCGTGATCAATCTAAATTATTTATCCACATCGGCAGCATATGAGATAAAATGCAATCCGGTTCTAAATAATTAGGTAAATAATAGAATAATCACTTCGGTCTTGGCGCCACGTGTAACTGTACTGCTAAATATCAATAAACTTTTTGTTTTCAGTTTGAAATCACAAAAATTACGCAACAAACGTTATGTAATGGTTGATCGATGTTACTGTAAAATTGTAATTTATATCTCAAATACAATTAATGAGACCTATGATGCGAATAATGTAAGGTGATGGTTATCAGGGTTGTAATTAAGAGCACATCCCATTTTCTTTGCAGATCGATAACAATGGGATCGGTTTCCAGTTAACATCATTTTAAAAATGATATATGTGCTAAATCAAATGATCAGAAACATTCTAATATTTTGCGAATTAAATTTATGTTATTTCCTCACTTTTGATATATACAAATTCAATGGGAAAATTCGGACCTTCGAAAAGAGGTTACATTAAAATCTCGTTATACTGCCATCATTTTCCATGCAGAGACATTTTGGTGTTATAAAGGGGTTTGACGAAAACTTGAGGGAAAGGTATCAAACTAAATCTTCTGAAATCTAGAAAAGGAATATTGCAATTTGTAAACCCTTCTAATATTTAACACTCTTTCTGATTGGATATCATGCCGGGGTCTATATTTCTATAGACCCCGCTCTGCCTGGGTCTATAAAAGCACGTGCGAGGAGAGATATCACTCTTCATAACAACAAAGATGGCGTCCGACACACACACAAGCGTTCGAGTTGTGCCAATCATTAACATGATGTTATAGCCTACTTAATTGACAACAAATTCAACGAAGCAGGCAATAAAGGGGCCGTTAGGGTGCTACTTACAAAGATGGTTGTGTATTGTCCGAAATATTGCCGACAAGATGTCTGGTAGGGGCTAATTTTGGTAGCAGTCAAGTACAAGAATGTACAACTCACACTCACAAGGTGATTTATAACGTTGCCAAAAAAAACAGTTATAAAAGATTGACAGAGTGACAAATTCGTTATCTCTTGGTTAGGAGGGGTCTACGGGCTCATAGACCCCTTTGGTTTTTATAGACAACTCGCCTTCGGCTCGGGGTCTATAAAAAACAAGGCGGGGTCTAAGACCTCGTAGACTCCTCCTGACCCAGAGATAAATAATAACGTTGGCGGTAAACAAGGTGGCAAATGAAGTGAGGGGCATTAGGACGAGGTTTTTACTGCATAACAATTTAGAATTATTCACAATAATATTGAAGTAAAAATGTAAATACAACTAGAATTTTGTTTTTGTGAACAAAAACATATGTCTCCCTTATTAGCGAATAGACAAACATCGGTATAAAAAATCAGCAAAGGGCTATATCTCTTTATACAGTTGGGCACGAGACCCGAATTTAGAATGCGACACTCCTACTTCCCAAGATACATAACTATAGCAAGTTTGGTCAACGTAGGTGCAATAACATGGAAGTTATGCCGTGGACAAACTTCGGTATTACAAATAAACAAAGGGCCATAACTCTGTATATAGTGGGACACAAAACCTGATATAAGTGCGAGAGATTTCACCTTCCCAAGACACTCTGAATCAGTCAGTAAATACAGCACTAAGCTATAAAATGTATAGGGTGCCGTGGATTTCATTTCTTCCGAAACGGCAATGATACTTCCATAACAATACATTTCCTGTAAAAGATTCTGAATTATGTCTTCTGAAATTTATTTTGTATTGAATTAACCAGACCTTGGTATCATTAGTTCCACAAAAATTAAAATAATACAAAAAGCACCATCAGTAGATAGATAGTCCTGCAAGATAAACAGGGCTATTTTGTGTATGTCTGAATTCGCTTCCTCCTGTTTCCTCCGTTCATCGAAATCTTTTAATTTCACTAAAAACCACAAAATACCGTAAACGGGTACTTTCGGTTGGAAGATATTTATTTCTTTATTAATCCTCCCTCTTACTTCAGCATAATTGTTGATGATATTTCGGCCAATAAAACCTCCTAAACAAATTATATACAATGATCGAGATATATTGATTTAAATAATTCAGCTCATAGAGAAATTTAACAAGGAATTCGTATAGATTTATTTATTTTATTTTATTTTTTATGTAATTATTGTGTTTGTTTAAACAATGTACATTAACTTTGAAACCTATGTTGTTCGACAACACTTGTGACACGTCAGTGTGATATTTAGACTTAATGAGTCTTGTTTATACTGGAATTAATATAGACTACAACACTCTTGCATTTTACAGGATATCAGTATACTTTGTGATTGGAATCAACGTAAGACAATTTCGAGATTTCCAATGTATTTAATGCATCCTTATATAGAGCTCATTAGGGTTACCTTTTCATGAATCACATTCCAACCAGATTCAATCAAGTAATGCAGTTCTTCTTGTTATTCTCTTCGTAACCACTTTCTTTCATTTCCTGATGCACCCCTTCCGCCCTCCCCTCCCTGATTTCTTCTTCTTCTCTTTGTCTGTTATACTATCAAAATATATGTAACAGTGCCGTCCTACTGCCAGGTTTATTAATAAGGAGACGAATTGATATAAGTACTTATGTACTTGTTTTCGAATCCTCTTTGTTGATTTTTGTATTATTTTGTCACTGCCATATATTGAATAAAATACTGTTTAAACTAAGTTCACATATATATAGTTCTCATAGTTGTAGACGCCAATGGTAAGCCGTATATATAACTTCTCAGGGCGCGTTTTGATACAGTTAAAAACTGTGATTGAAGTAAGAGATATTGCCAACAAATTAATTTAAGTTACTCTTTTGCATAGCTTGGATTTTCATAATATTGCATTAAACCTACTATCTATAGATTAGTTTCAATTGGAGACCATCAAGGCCTTTTCTACATAGTATTGCGCATGATTGAAATTTTATTGCCTTAGAGTATTGTAGCATCAATCCCCTAACTCGTCACTTGATTTAAAAAGCTGCCCACACAGGGTCATAAAGATCATTCATTCATACATTCATTCATGTTTTCATTGATCCGTTGGATTATATTCATTCGATTAGAATGCGTTAATACTATATCTGCTAAGTATAATGAAAAACATTTTTAGACTTAATTTTTTTTCATCCAAATTAAGTTTGAAATGTCATGGGAAATACGGAGAATAACAAACACGCTTTGTTGACACGAAACCGTATGGAGTATTAATTTATATTTCAAATAGGGAGTGGCTTCAATAACAATTAAATAAAGATACTACTTGTGTACAAAACACGACGCGATGTTTAGTCAACTTACTTCTGAACTCGTTGTATTATCCCTTATTGAATCAATAATTTGTCAAAATTAATTTCATTTTTTTCCGAATTAAATTGCAAAAAGAAGTTGATTGTAGTTATTTCCTTGTGGGGGTCATTTAGAATCTCAATTAGTATATATTTAAGTTTTAATTTAAAAAAAAATAAAAAAAAATGAGTGATCAACTTTTTACTGAAAAACATAATTAAGCTGATAGAATTTGATTACAGTATAGGTTCTTGGATCTTTAAAGATTCATGTCTGAACTGCCTCAATCAGCTATATTAAATTTTCTAAACCGAACGATGCATTAAAGAAAATTGTACATCATTGATGTTTTTTTTATACACACGTAATAACTGAACGTATAACTTTAACCGTTACAATCCAAAAAATTGTCTTTACCTTGTTGAAAAATCATGATTCATTTTTTTTTTCAAATTAAAGATCAATGTTCCACAACATTGTTTATTTTTATAAATCTAGAAGCCTCCCCGATAAGTTCGTTTTGGGTATAACTGTAGCACAGTTAGGTCAGGACACTCCCATTGACCAGGTCGCTCAGTAGGTCAGTATGAACATCTGCGGTCCAGGGTTCGAATCCCGGTCTAGCCCTGCTAATGTTTTACACTCAGAATATTAATGAAGATAATGTTTCTTTTATCTTACCTTTATTATGTTTTTTTCATAAAAGTTCGCAAAGGTATTGTTTTCTGCTATAAAAGATATAGTCACATGGAAACTATTTCCATTTCCAAAGCTTAGGAATTCTTTTTTGGCAGTGGTACGGGGATCCTTAATAAAGATGTGCTGTTTAAGCACAGGGACTTGAGAAGCTGAGCAGTACATTTAGGTATGTTTGGATCTATGCTGATATCAAGGAAGAATCTTTAGACGCGTTATTGGTCTATATCAACAACCATCCCATCCCCATTTAATCTATACCATCTGGGGACGCTTGAACTGAAGCTTACATTTTTAAATATCTATTTAACTCGATGACGTTTTAGTAGTAATTGTGACGTCATTGAAGAAAAAGCACATAAACTTAAAGATTATCTTTTTTTTTCATTCTCGGAATGGTACTTTTTAACCCATGCGATTCAGGGTGCACGACAGAGTTAAAATTGAAAGTCATTTTAATAGATAGAAATGTTTTTTCCCTTCAATTTTGTTTCAGTGTACTTATTATCTAGGCATTTTCCTCGGATTGATAGGCACAAAGTGTAAACAGGTTCATCTAGCACAACACGTAAAGTGTTTATAGGTGACATTTCGATGACAAGTGTAATGTATTCTGTCACCTTCATGTACATTAATATGTAAACTATGTACGAATTGGCAATAAATCGCTGTCGATTCGGCTATGCCTATCAGGGTATAATGAATTACACTGAGAAAACCCCATAGTGTTAGAGAGAAGACAACCTGTCCAAAAAAAGATAAAGGGAGCAGTCTGGATACGCTGTAGTGAGCAATCTCTGAATCGAGATGAGGGGGCTCATAGAATTTCACACATCTGTGACCAGTTATTAAACAAAGCTTAGCCGAATAAGATATTTTTTTCTTTTCTTTTGGTCCAGTTCTTGACGATTGTTACATTACAACTAGACTAAACTTAAAGTGGTCTAAATATATGATGGATGCAGTTCATTTAGATGATACGGTAAAACCTCGTTATAATATACATCGTTTGATTTGCCATCCCGCTTACCGCAAATGAATCTCAAGGTCCCTTCCACTTTTCATATTATGTATACATCAAAGTATTTCCAATCCCGTTTTTATATATCTAGCGTTGAGATCAATACAATTATTTTTCAACCCGAGGCAGATTTATGTTTTTAAACCAAATTAATTGTGTATTATACAACACTTTAATGTCCAAGACCAAATACGTAAGGCTCTATCTGAGTCCAATTGGCCAGATAAAATGTGACTTCTCTATTTCCACCTGAATATGATGACAGTCATTAAAACTGAAAACTAAATCAACTCTACGGAGAAGAAAGTTATACTTGAAA
Organism: Chlamys rubida; assembly: GCA_032359455.1. Lineage (NCBI taxonomy): Eukaryota > Metazoa > Mollusca > Bivalvia > Pectinida > Pectinidae > Chlamys > Chlamys rubida. The sequence goes on along the minus strand of JAUMHH010152171.1, from coordinate 13,613 downwards.
AAAAAAATAAACAAAGGTTTTCAAAAATCTGCTTAGAAGATTATTTTAAAAAGGAAATTCCTGGAGAATCCCCGTTTTATACTATTTTTGTATACATGGCAGGTCTAAGCCAATCATAATGCATGAAATCGGCAAGTCATATATATAATTGATCGTGCTTTAATTTCACTGGACACATGCTGGCAATATAACGAGGTTTTACCCTATACATCAGAAATTTAAAATAAATATACCAAGGAAGAACGAGTAACTGTTCCTCGGTATAGCCATGATCGCTAACGCGCACAGTCATTGTACTACTGTGTTTTCCCCCGTGGGTTTGAACATAATTTGTTCCCATAGCGGTGTCGTAATAAAAGCTCTACAGAGCTTATTGTTTGTTGTTGACAATTGTACCAAGACGTCAAATACAGATTATAATCATTAATATTATTATAATCATGTTGAAAAATTAATCAAGAAGAACAAACACAACAACGTCATCACTTAGAAGGCTGGTATGTTCAGCAGTATTTACTTTTTACATAATAAACAAATAATAACAGCGGCTTAGTAACACAAATATGTCATGTCATTACAACAATAGGATCACTGTCCCTGCCAATAATACCGGCATACATGTACACCTCGCCCGTTTTCAATTAAAACGCTTATATATCATTTTTTTATATATATTCTTATATATATATATATATATATTTATATATCAACATGTAACATAAAATATATGAGCAGCTCAAATTGTTTAAACAAAACTGTTTTTTATCAATAATGATAATCGGTATTGAGACCAATACACATACCACCAATATTGCAGGTATATCGTGAATGACCAAATGGCATTGCATTTTATGGCATGATATTTTAAAATATGTATCATCATAAGAAACAAAAAAAATAGATATCTGAATAGCAAATGACTTTGAGGCTGATGTGGTGACGTAACAGTTTTTCAAGAAAAAAATAGCCCATTATCGACACTGTAAGAACGATAATGGTCCTCTATATATCTTACGCGGTAAAGATGATTAATTTGACGTGTCTAACGCGGTACATGATGTGAACGCTCTTTATCTAACGCGGTACATAAGGTAAACGCCCTATATCTAACGCGGTACATGAGGTTAACGCAGTCCGTATCTCACGCGGTACATGATGTGAACGCTCTGTATCTAACGCGGTACATGATGTGAACGCTCTGTATCTAACGCGGTACATAAGGTAAACGCTCTTTATCTAACGCGGTACATAAGGTAAACGCCCTATATCTAACACGGTACATAAGGTAAACGCTCTTTATCTAACGCGGTACATAAGGTAAACGCCATGTATCTAACGCGGTACATAAGGTTAACGCCCTGTATCTAATGCGGTTCATGAGGTCAACGCCCTGTATTTAATGCGGTTCATGAGGATATGAAAGACTTGTGTAGAAGAGACAATTATGAATATGGTACTTGGGAAGTCATTATTTTACCCGCTAAGCTCACCACATTAAAATGATTACGTTAACGTAAAATTTAGAATAAACAATTATAAAGAATTGTCTCCTATATAAATAAACTCTCCCATTATTGTTGTTTGATTTTGTCGGTTTCAATAAGGTCATGAAGTGACGTAATGTTTACTTATTTATAAAAACATGTGTAAGTACAAATATTGATACTTCCGGCGCATTGAGAGCGGGAAGTGTTGGTGACCAAAAGCAAACTTGACGATTTCTTCAATCATTATGGCGACTTTTCATGTCCTCGAGGTTTCTGTTTTTGTAGTTGAATTATATAATCATTATCATATATCTGTTGTAGAAGAAATATATGGTACTGACGATTCGATACGCTCGGATGTTATCCCTACATATAAACGTACAAATTAGTGTGTTCCGGGAGGCAGAAAACCCGTGTTCGACAAATATAAAAAAAAAATGATAGTTTTTATTCCACCGATGTTTATTCAAATTTTGTCGATCTACATTTGTGTCTACGAAATCGTCAAAATCACTTTTAGCGATTCAAAATGTGACGGTCTACACGTGCGAAAAAATAAAATCGTCAAAATTAATCAAATAACCCACCCATAACCGGTTATGCCTCGTATTCTACAATAATGTAATTTTATTTTCTCAAATGATCTACATGAACTTACTCGTACATAAATAACCTTCCTTGCTGAAGTATTCCGTTCTACATAATCTACGTATATTATACATTATAAATGTCGATGAAGACAGAGAAATGACTCAACAAACTATAAAACGAATGTGTAATGGGACCGTACTGATGAAATAATTCTTGTTGGAACCGAATCGACTTAAATAAATACTAAAACCCAATCAAAAGACAGAGATATCGGGATCGCTTGTCTGGCCTTGTAAAGCTCACGAGGTAATGAAGATATTGATGTAAAATATACCAGTAGCTTATTGATATACGCCAGCATGTCTGACATTGTCACGTGCAGTGACGTAAATAAATGAACGCAAGTTTTGTAAGAAAAGAGGGCACATGTAGGTCGAGCAAGTGAATGAATTTAAATAAGTTTCTTGTCACAACCAAGCCTATTACTTACACAGTGAGTAAAGGCAAAGGAAGGTATACTCAAAATGAGGCTCTCTGTTAGTGAAGTGAGTACAAAACAAAAATAAAACACAGTTTTCATAGCTGTTTGAGTACCAGAAAACCAAGGTTATTGTCACAACCAGGTCAACGACCAGTAATATGAGTAAAAAAATAATTCAAGTTTACAGTTATCTAAACCAGGTCTACGACCGTTTTAGCGAGTAAAATCAAGTCAAAACAACTCACAGCCAAGACTTTGGTTAGGAAAGTGAGTACAAGCAAGTCAAATGTATTCACAGTCTAAACTTCGGTCAGTAAAGTGAGTACAAGCAAGTCAAACGTACTCATAACACCGACTTCGGTCAGCATAGTGAGTACAAGCAAGTCAAATGTACTCACAGCCAAGACTTCGGTCAGTAAAGTGAGTACAAGCAAGTCAAATGTACTCACAGCCAAGACTTCGGTCAGCAAAGTGAGTACAAGCAAGTCAAACGTATTCACAACCTAGACTTCGGTCAGTTACTCAAAACAAATGCTTCGGTCAACATAGTGAGTACAAGATATTAAAATTTACTCAAAATCTTTGATCTTCAGAGTGCAAATAGGCCTCTTTTTTAATTCCACAACCAGGCCTCTGGGCGAACGACGCTGATGACGCAAACAGCATTTTTCTAGGGGCGAGTTAAGTCATTTACATATCTCTTCAATTACAAGACAACTGTACATCACAAATTAGGTGCGACAACCCCAATGAAAATGACGTGAAAACTAACAGATGATGCAGCATGGTATTTCTTCGATCACACAAAAGAATGAAAATAAAGAGTCAAAAATAAAAATATCAAAAATTTCTCGCATATAAATTATAGGTAAAATGAGAGAAGTTAGAAAGGTTATCAGTGAAAATGGAGCCCTGGGGGACATCATTGAAATGTAAATAGCCCGCAATAATGGCAAGTACAAAAATAATTTTTTTTTTTTGTTAGAACATTAATTAGCTCGTGGCTCTTTTCCGTATAGCACCGTGTGCCACTGAACTGTTGGGTCACAGAAATTTGTTTCACCTCCGAGCTCAGTGTACCGAAAGTTCAGTGTGTCACAAAGCTTAGTGTGTCACAAAACTAAGCGTGTCACAAAACTAAGTGTGTCACAAAGCTTGGTGAGTCACAAAGATTAGTGTATCATAAATCTTAGTGTATCATAAAGCTTAGTATGTCACAAAGCTGAGTGTGTCATAAAGCTTAGTAAGTCACAAAGCTTAGTGTGTCACAAAGCTTAGTGTTCCATAAAGCTTTGTTTATCACAAAGCTTAGTGTATCATAAAGCTTAGTGTGTCACAAAGCTGAATGTGTCATAAAGCTAAGTGTGTCACAATGTTCGGCGTGTGTCACCGAGCTAAGTGTGTGTCACAGAGTTAACTGAGTAGTAGAGCTCAGTGTGTCTTACAGAGCTCAAGGATTCTGACACGGAGCTCAGTCTGTGTCACAGAGCTCAGTGTCTCACAGAGTTCAATGATTCTGACACGGAGCTCAGTCTGTGTCACAGAGTTCTGTGTCTTACAGAGCTCAAGGATTCTGACACGGAGCTCAGTCTGTGTCACAGAGCTCAGTGTGTCACAGGTTCTGAGTGTCACAGAGCTCAGTGTGTCATGGAGCTTTATATGTGTCACTGAGCTCTATGTGTCAAACGCTTAGGGTGTCACTGAGCTCAGAGTGTCACAGAGCTGAATATATGTCACTGAGCTCTATGTGTCAACCGCTTAGGGTGTCACTGAGCTCAGAGTGTCATAGAGCTGAATATATGCCACGGAGCTCAGCTTGACATAAATTAAATGCGTCACATAAAGCTCAGTGCGTCACGGAGCTCAATATGTGTCATGGATCTCAGTACGTGTCACTGCGGGCGTAAAGGACAATTTTTAAGACAGTGCCTTAAATATTTAGGTGCCAAGATAATCTACGTAATATATATATTATTCTAACGCATATGCACACGTAAGAAAATTGTAATTATCTTATAGACTGCTACAGTATGTACATAAGTTTGTCAAAATATATGTTAAATCCAAGTACATGCGCTCGTGCTGAATAGGGAATATATTTGAATTGCTAATGAGTTTCAAAAATAACACTTTAAAAAAAAATGATGCACAAAACTTGAAAGCGTCACACAGAGAGATAAGAACTTTAAAAACCAACTGAAGCAGACACGCTACATATGTCTCGTATTTGAACGCTGGTGTTAAATTTGAAATGTAAGCATTCACGTGTCATGCACGTTTCTTATATAACAGTTTATCTTTAACAAATATGTATGTGACTGAATGCACCAAAAATGCTTACGGCAGTTTTCCATCAGAAGTTCAGCAATACAACAAAAAAATAAGAATTATTCCGCTTTATATTATCATTCCCCAATATCATGAAACCAGTCCACTATAATTTTGTTGTCTTTCATATAAGTGTTTTTAAATAAAAAAAAATAGGTCACATTTCTGCAGTACATCCGTCGTTAAAATGATCTATTAAGCAATTTCATAAACGAAGTCATGGAGCATGATGAGGTGTCAGTCCCAAATTATTTATAGCCCGGAACAAGCCACACGTTATAATAACTGTTGGCACTATGATAAAGCAATTAAACGTCTCCTACGTTATGATATATTATATATTAATGATCTTGGATAAAATAATAAGACATACCCAACCTAATAAATTAGATATTGTTATTGTTTTCAATTAAATTTAATATCTAATTCATGTTTTTTTTACCAACCCCACTGATGCGCGTGCTAGTTACGTTTGTCTGATACCTACTGAGATAGTGTCTACGTCACTGTGCCAGAACGTGCACGTGTCCCGACAGTAAATGAGCTAATTAAGTTGATGAATAAAATACAACTCGTTAGGGTCAGGGTTACGTTCTACATACATAGTAAGTCAGTGGGATTTCTGCTGTCAATCTGATAACAGGGACAGTACTATACTTACACTAAATGAATTAAAAACATGTTTTTGCTAACTAACTACTCTGTACGTTATCTGCACTTTATAAATAGCAATTAATGCTTTCATAAGTTTATATCGTGAAATCTTATTGCCACGTTTAATGTAATTATGTTTATTTTGCCCTTACTTTGCCAAATTAGTTGCTATAGTATGTACGACTCGAAGGGGCGACAAATTAAGGGGAGACAACCCAGAGAAACGTACGCAGTGCCTTCAACGCTAGCCGTACCTTTTAGCTGCAAAATCGCCTTAAATTAAAATTAACGGGGTTTATTTTGTCATGAGCCTGAAGAGATCTGGTTAAGTCGAAGCCTGTATTTAACTATAACCCTGTCTAAACCCAAACTGTAGTATTGTAAAGAACCCTTCCCAAACCGACCTCGTAATTATTAATTAGGAAACCTGTTTAAAACAGATTTTTATATATTCATTTACTTTATAACGCTTATTGGCCTTCATTGTAAGAAGGATTTATAATGGTAAAGAAATTATCAAACAAACAAAACGGCAGTTGACAACAGCAACCGCGATAATAAATTTCCGCAAAAATAAAGTTTTTTTTACAGCATTAATATACTCTTGAATTGTTGTCCACTGTCTCGTATTGTGTATTTGCTTCTATTTCAGGATTTCCGTTACGGGTCTATTATATCGAATACCGTGAAAATACATGGATAACTGCCTTGTCGTTGGCTCAATGACTTTAGGATCACGTGATCTGCCTCAGTATATATAGTTCCTCTCTGTGTGTGCTTTGCTAAAAAAAACAGACGGGGAATTCCCGCAAATGAACTGCAATTTACACCTGAAAAGTTGAAAGAAAAAAATAACAGGTGAAAGGGATTTGATCACCTTTTTTGCATTTTTAATTTTTTTGAAACCGCTTCATATTGGAATTCAATATAATTAAATTAAATACTGTTTTTTACACGTTTGACATGGGGGAAAAGAAGAATGTAAAACTGAAAGGAAAAAAAATGCAAGTGCTTGTTTTTTTTCGTGTAACCTTCACGCGAAAATGAATCGCCAGTTCATAAAAAGATGATATATTAAAAAATAAATATATGTTTGGAGTACTTATATGTGATGATAAACTACTACGGTAGCATTTCTCCCACCAGCTAACTATTACACTGAAATGCTAGCCAGCACGCATGCGCACTCAGCTATTCACTAAAAGTTTTTTAGTCACTGATTTGAGCGTCAAAGACACATCACTGTTGGACTCCGCCTCCCATTATGAAATGAACAAGGAAATAAATACAGTTTATGGGACGTGGAAGCACGGGCGGCAGTATGACGTCACGGGCGGTCAGTATGACGTATGCTACAGTGGTATAACATAGCGATGAAATGGTGATGGAATGTTTTATGGTATCCATTTCTATAACAAATCTTCTTAAAATAAAGTTATCAAAATATCATTCGAAAATATATATATTATATATCATATAAGTTTATAGTTTATTACACGTTCAACGATTGGAGTGGAGTGATTTGTCCCATCCTTACGTGGCCTGACGGTCTGTTCACGATCAGGATTCTGTGTCAATCCGCAAACATGACGAGCACCAAAATAATCCCAATAGAAAATCTCATGAAATGCCTTAAAGAGGCGTGCTGATAGCGTAGTGGCCACACCCCCTTTTCACTACACAAGAGATGACCACGCCCCCTTCTCATGACACATACACACGGGGCCACGCCCCACTCTTTGCCGGACACATAGGACCACTGTATGGATGAAAACAGGAAGTAACAACGGGACTGACGAATACATCTTTAGCACGTTAAGTTCCCGTCCCAAGAAAACTGCTGAATTTAATCGCTTACACTCCCAAGAGAGTCTTGCATATCGTAATTGTCGTCGACCTCCACGTTTTCATTATCATCAGAACATTGACCTTCATTATCATCAGAACATTGTTCTTGAATTGGTTCCAACTCGTCGGAAGAATCCATGTCCTCAATTTTATTTATCATCGCCTTCTCGAACGCGTAAGGTCCCTTTTCTCCTCGGAACTCACATATAACGTTGGTGAGGGCTTTGATGTAGTTTTTGGCTAGTGTAAGGGTTTCTATTTTTGATAACTTTCTTTCCAATTCAACATGGGGAATCACTTCTCGTAGGTCCTGGAATGCGTCATTTAAAGAATGCATGCGCATGCGCTCTCGTTCATTGCTTTCAATCCTACGTATATTCCGTTCCCTAGCACTCACACCCTTTCTACGTCTGGATGATTTTTTGGGGCTTTTCAGTTTCCGGTCTCCTGATTCTTCTGTGGTTGAACTTCCGCCGGAATCTGATGGTGATCCGGGTCCTTGTTTAAACGGCCGTTTCCGGATGTGGTAGTCACTGGCTCGCAGTCCAGGCACATCCCAGTAGCTGTCTGTTGGTTGGTCGGCTTCTGTCATGTCGATATCACAGGACGATCGAACGTCCTCAATTAACGAACGCATCACCTGCAATAGAGGGACAATGGTTAGATATAGGTCTAGCAACATGCCGAACGAAAATATCCTTTCATTTTTAAATTCCCTCAAATATGGCTCATAAAATCAGTGAATGTTTAAACTTCAAATATACATAAAATTTAAACATCAATTAATTAATACAAAACTGCCAAAACAAAAATAGAAATGGGTTGCCAATGTTCTGTTCCGCATATTAATTTCCCTATTAACGGGCTTAATGCGCATACGCATAGAAATCATTTTCCAAATACGTGTAATTTTGGACTTAAAAAAAACCTATGTATGTTGAAATGCAAAATCAGCACAATATTATATTGGTAGCTAATAGTTGTTTAAAGGTCAGATCATGCTCATCCAATAAGGAACATGTACTTCAAACGAACTAATTATTCAATTTTGAAAACATAGCATGAATCATTCAAGCGCCAATCATTAAACGTCTGCCTGACCCAGACTGCATTATACACATGCACTGATGCACATTAGAGACCACCGTCTGTCTAGTTTGAACATTCCAATATTCTTTTTCTTGATGTAGTTTTTTCTCTCAATTACTTAACCTCTAAGTTTTGTTTATTTAATTTAGAATCTATTACCCTAGCGGTGGTACGGTGAAGGGTAACTCCTGGCTACAAAACTGGGTGCCCGTAAATTTCTTACTTAGGGACTGCCAACTTCACGTGTATCACACGTACATGTTCAGCGGAGCGTAACGGCAACATCAACCTCGTTAGCAGTCTGGTACTATGCGTCTTGTTTAACAGTACACAACCTTTGACCCTAGATAATTTACTCTACAGTGAAACATGTTGATGACCCAATATACTGAAACGCACAGTGGAAATGTTGACCCAAAATACTTGTATATACGTTGACCTTAATTTAAAGTATAAACTCTGACACGAGATACCTTAATGTACAGAATAAATGTTGACCCGAGACACCTTAATGTACAGCATAAATGTTGACCTGAGACACCTTAATGTACACCATAAATGTTGACCCGAGACACCTTAATGTACACCATAAATGTTGACCCGAGACACCTTAATGTACACCATAAATGTTGACCTGAGACACCTTAATGTCCCGTAGAAAAGTGTACCCAAGATATAAACGCTGACCCGAGATTTCATATAATGTACAATATAAACGACGGCCTGAGATACCTTAATGTTAAGTATGAACTTTGACCCAAAATACATTTATCTTTTATATAAACGTTGACCCAGGATACGACAATCTAACAATATACCATATTAAAGTTGATCAGACATACCTTAATATGTACAGTATAATCGTTTGCCAAAGAAACATTAATGTACAGTATTAACGTTGATTCTAAATACAATGTACCTTAATTTACAGTATAAAAGCTGACCTGAGATACCGTAATGTACAGTATAAATGTTGATGCGAGATACCGTAATGCACAGTATAAATGTTGATGCGAGATACCGTATAATGCACAGTATAAATGTTGATCCGATATACCGTAATGTACAGCATAAATGTGTATCCGATATACCGTAAGGTACAGTATAAATGTTGATCCGAGATACCGTAAGGTACAGTATAAAAGTTGATCCGAGATACCGTAAGGTACAGTATAAATGTTGATCCGAGATACCGTAAGGTACAGTATAAAAGTTGATCCGGGATACCGTAAGGTACAGTATAAAAGTTGATGCGGGATACCGTAATCACAGTATAAACAAGCACCAAAGTATAAACCTTGACCCAAAATATCACAGTTTACAGTATAGAAGTTGACTCGAGATATGAAAACTGACTCAAGAAACCTTATAGAGTACGTATTAAACGGTGACACGGGAAACAGTAACATGGAAAATATACGTTGACCAAGTAAGATGCCTTAATGAAGAGAATCAACGTTGACCCGAGCTATCTTGCTCTATAGCACAAACGTTGACCCGCGATGTCTTACGCTATGGCCTAAGCGTTGACCCGATATGTCTTGTTCTATAGCCTAAACGTTGACCCGATATGTCTTGTTCTATAGCCTAAACGTTGACCCGATATGTCTTGTTCTTTCGTACAGAGATATTCGTTTACCCGAGATGTCTTACGCTATAGCCTAAACGCTGACCCGATATGTCTTGTTCTTTCGTACCGAGAATATTCGTTTACCCGAGATGTCTTGCTCTTCAGCACAACTGCTGACCCAGGGTAACGTGCGCTATATGTATAGTCGTTCACATGCCTCTGATGTCGCGAGGGTTGTTCCGGAGGAGTCATTTGGCCTTTTGTTTACTCGGCTCGGCGCTGTAATGGCGGTTTGTTTGATTAGGTACGGACCACCATCGTCACGAACGTAACGATACACGAAACAAACACTACAGTCAAACAGCTAGCTCTGCTCGATTGTTTAGCTTACAATTACTGTGTAATGTCATGTATTATTCCGAGGCGAAAAGTCAAATGCTGTGTCACGATATCTAATAGAAATCACATTTACAGAGCATTAAGTTCAACTTATAAGTACAGTTTTTGTGCACATGTCAGCGTTGCTAACGTTTTCTATCGTTATATGGGACATGTCAGCATACTCTACAGTTCGTTAGAACATGTCTGTCGCCATCGTATTATACCGTTCGTCAGGATAGGTCAACATTGCTAGTTTACTCTTCCGTTCGTAATGAAATGTCAACATTGCTAGTTGACTCTACCGTTTGTCAGGACATGTCAACATTTCTTTTATATTTTACTCTACCGTTGGTCAGGACATGTCAACATTGTACTCTACCGTTGGTCAGGACATGTCAACATTGTACTCTACCGTTCGTCAGGACATTTCAACAATGTACTCTACCGTTCGTCAGGACATGTCAACACTTAACTCTACCGTTCGTCAGGACATGTCAACAATGTACTCTACCGTTCGTCAGGACCATGTCAACATTGTACTCTACCGTTCGTCAGGACATTTCAACAATGTACTCTAACGTTCGTCAGGACCAAGTCAACATTGTACTCTACCGTTCGTCAGGAACATGTCAACATTGTACTCTAACGTTCGTCAGGAACATGTCAACATTCTATTCTACCGTTCGTCAGGACTATGTTGACATTTGTGCTCTAACGTTCGTCAGGACTATGTAAACATTGTACTCTAACGTTCGTCAGGACATGTCAACATTGTACTCTAACGTTCGACAGGACTATGTTGACATTGTACTCTACCGTTCGTCAGGACCATGTCAGACTATGTTGACATGTGTGCTGCTCCGTTCTTCAGGACTATGTGGACATCGCTGCCGTAGCTTATGTTTGATGGCGCACGTCTACAATACGGTACGTTCAATCGATGTTCACAGCTGCTTTTATCGTACATGTAGTTTCGGATAATTATAATCTTTTACGAAACAGATCGCTGTAAATTTCGATAATATAAAATATAACAATGGTATCCGTTAATACACACGTATATCGGGGGAGAAAAATCCAGGTGTTTTATAAGTAAAATTGCTCCTTCGATGGGCGTACTATTTTATAATATTATGATACATTGGCGAACTCAGTTAAACAGTTTGACCTGGGTAGCTCTTATCAGCTCCATACGACTATAAATACATGTGGTCATGCCGACATCAAACCTTATATCTCGTGGCCAGGAACAACCACACGCGCACCAAACCAAGAAAACACGTGCAATTCTGAATCTACACTAGTGTGCCCCCGGTCGACTTTTTTGTACTTGTTTTATTTCCTACGGTCAGTGAATTTTGATATTTATTGGCCGGTAAAGTGCCACACGATGATCAGACGAATGTTGAGTAAGTCTCTCTTATCAGAATTACAAGACTAATCTCGAGCCCAATGAACAGATGTCGGCTTCCACGCCGGCCGACCGTACAACAAGTCGATACAGTAATCTGCTTTAGTTGAACAATATAGTAGGTGTAAGGTCTGTTCCCCAATGCGGCACAGAACACCGACGTACAGACAGAGACCAAAAGAGGATGCTCAATTTCGCTTCAGCCAAACGATATTGACAGGCGCTCCACGCTCCATCGGTTCCTGTAGCTTGCCCATAGTGGGGATGTGGGTGTTTAATTCGGCGGACACGACATTGCATCCTCCGTGATCCCTCACAGATCAAATGGCACTGACAAATTAAATGGGAAGCCATCGTCTTGATTCTTACTTAGAACATGAGGTTTGTGACGGTATCACTCGCTGACAACACTCGTGTCCATCACAATGTCATCGGTATACACCAGGGCTTGTAAGCCAGAACAATAAGTCAACCGCGACAAAAAAAGTCCAATGAATCTATTGAAAGAAAGGCAGTATCAGAACCAGAGACCAATCTGTCCAAATTGATCTGGAGAAAGGGTTTCCTTATTGGGGAAAACGGAGAAAATGTGTGTTTTATAGAAAAAATGCAAAGTTGGGGGGTGGGGAAAGGGTTAGGTTAGATCAATCGCTATTGAAAATGGTACTGTTCCAAAGCGGTTTTTGGCCTTGATGAATATTTATTAAGAACACGGGAAATGCAGCAAAACATATTTACCCCCC
>JAUMHH010152160.1:0-14761 GCA_032359455.1 Chlamys rubida | reverse complement strand
CATGGCGGGTGTAACCAATGAAGCAGAAGACACTTACCCTTCCTTAACACATGGCATTATCAGTGAAGGTGTTTAACATTGGCAAACTACTACCTTTTTATGGACAAACTTTGCGCTTTAAAACTCTTGTAGATATAAAAGGATCGTATAGCTACACCGTTACTCTTTTAAACTGTAAGACGTCTATGGCGATGCAAGATGGCTGCAGACTTGGCCGCCAGACACATGGACTTTATGTTTTGTGGCAAGTCTTGATGTCACTCGCACAGCTGACGACACAAACCTCCAAACGTAAAGTAATTCACAATTCATAGTTTACCTATTAATTTGGTAATCGATTGATGAGTTGTTCTGTTCCACCTGGTTGGTTTAGAGAATAATTCTGAATTTCTGCCTCAACTGCTTTGTTTATTTCACAATCAAATATAGAACAATTGATTTGACGCTGATGGACGTCAATTTACAATTTAACAATAACATTTTGGTTTCAGCTGTGTTCGTATGTGTTCGTGTTCTCAATATTGTTTCCCATTTAGTCATCTTAAAGATAAAGTTTTCATAGAACGATTAATCTACAAAACAAAATCAGCTGCAAGTATCAGTAAATAGTCTGTAATGGTATTGAGAAAACGTCTTTTAAAAATGAAATAAAATGAGGATATTTCTTTATCTTGCTTGATATTTTTGTCTTTGCTCATGAGTGTGCCTTCTTCTTTAGTGGTTTCTAACCCGGTTATCAGTTTGAGATTAATTAAGATTTGACCTAGATTTAAATGACGCTTATATTTCCTGAACATCCGGTCTTTTTCTCTTTCTATCTTTCCAATGTTATCAATGATAATATTTCCTTTGCTATTTGATACCTTTGTTTTACTGATATGAAGCACACATTTAACATTATATTCGGGCTTTGATGTTACCTTGGTTACGTAATGTTACGTAATGCCTTCACAATTGCAAGAAGATTCGTGTTCAGACATTGCTTATCAGGTGTAAACAAGTACAGGTCTGATTGGTTTTGTGTAGAGACACCAAGACGGTCATACATATATATAAGATCTCAAAACAGGTAACTTAGACGTTTTGTTAGCGTGTGTTAAGTCACCTGTACGCAGGGTTAGGTTATTATAATTCGACAATATCACAAGTCAACGATTAAGTAATTATTCTGTGAGCGACAGATAATTAACGGGAAGATATTAACATTCCCCAAATGTCTTATATCACGTTCCAGGTTTACTCAGCAGACGCCATGGGGTGTGTAGAGAACCATTCCGTTTTATTAGTTTAACCTTTAATTCTTTACGTGGGGTCCGTGTTGTTGTTTGTTGTGTGTCTGCCTCTTGTATTTCTGTGTGAACATCAAGTGTTCGATTTAGTTTTTGTCTTTACACTTTTCTGTTTAATATAGATAAAAACGTTAATAAGGAGGCTCGATTATCCGCTTGAACGTGAAAAGGAATTCGGGTAACGTTCTCGTCCACGTTCTCGCCCACGTTGGTTTTCACTGGGTATTCCGGTTTCCCCCTACATTAACACTCACTTCGCTTTTCCAGCCAGGACAACAAAAACGATAATTATCAGTTGTCAAATCTAGTTTCATTGTTGATATTTGTTTAAACTGTCTGTCGCATCATGTTACTTTGACGATAACACAAACTGAAGGCTTTTTAACAAGGTATAGTGTTAAAGGTATAAAACGCCTTTTATGAAGAAAAACCTAACAAAAGATATATGTGTTTTCAATATATTTGTAATGAAACGATTTTTTAGTGTGTGAGATGGATAATATTTTGACAAAACAAAAGTTATCGTCTGTTTTCAAACTCCGAAGCGCCGCTGGGTTTGATCAGTTAACACTTTGTCCACTTCCAGTGCTTCCCCATGCCTGAAAGCCTTCTGGGAAATGGAGGCCACATACGATCTACGACAAAATAATTATTAACCCTTACGTTATCCGTAGTATTAACATTTAACAAGTGAAACATCAAAGTATCCACTTGATGCAATCTTTATCTTCACTGCAGTGAACATATACAAAATGTTTTATCTTCACGTGAGAAGATATCACTTTTAGTATTGTCCAATCAGAACGTTACTTTATATTCACTACACAGATTTTAGGTAGAAAAGGCATTTGTTTTTATGCGCCTCTGCAACATAAATTTTAGAATTCACATAACTACACAATTGTTACAATTTCTATGTTGAAACATTTCCAGATAAAAGCAGCAAACGGCAGAGAGACCAATTCAAACTACCGCTCTGCTTTGTTGTCAAGCGTTAGCTTGACGTCATTAGAACCTGGCGTCAAATATAACGCTACAAATTCCCGCACTTTACTGATGTACCAATATATTCGACGCATTACTTTTTTTTTAATGTAATGAATATAGCATACATGTATAATGGTTTTCCCGTTGAATATTATATATATCACTCGTATGGATATATAGATATACATTGTTGTATTCCTCTTTACATCTACAGAATAAATCTAGTACAAGAGATTAGGCTAACAGGACAAATTTGAACAAATGTGTATCAATATGCAATACTCTCAGTTGGCATCTTGTAGATAGTGACTTTATCAAAAGATTCAGTGTCCAGAAGCTTTTCTGCATTTTCTTGTTTTAATTGATTTTAACATTCACATCCTGGATTGATTCTTGTATTTCCTTCACCTGTAAGTTCTGGGATCGGTTGAGAACACTTTTCATGTCCCTTCTTTTTCAATTCTAAAAATTATCGCTTAACTGAGATGAAAGAATATAGGATAGTCTGGCTATTATTATATTTTTTCATTCGAAACATAGATATCGTTTTGTTTGATAATAAATTCTTCCAGAACTTATGGTATTTTTTATCTCTGTACAGAAAATCTCCATATCGATCTTTCTATTATAGATTCTTTGACCTAGTTTTCCCAAGGTTGTTTTCGAATAATAGTTTTTAGATATTATCTATATATATATTTTCTTAAAATGTTTGATAATCTTGTCAGTAGAATCCTTGCATCAATGTTTTGAAATACGTAATTTAGAGGAACTTTACCTTTAATTAAGTGCGAGGCAAAAAACGCAAACAGGTAATTTCGTAAACTGTTTCATCATATATTTAATTGGATCCTGACACTGAGACGCTGATGCATGCATTTTACAACAGTTTTTCTCTAATACATAATTATGATCAAAGATCAAAACAGTACTGACATCATCTTGACACCAAACTCCATATCAACAAACACCGACAACATTTATGTATTTATCAGGATATATATCGATGACAACATTCAAAATAATAGTATTTACTAAACAATCGCCAGCATTAAGAGAGTTTACAGGATATTCTTTTGCGCATTTCTAACTCTTTGGACTATTTATCTGGTTTTTGCTTTAAAAATGTAGACTCAGTTGCATGACAAAATACATCTTAAAACTTGACACACCCTATATAATTATGTTGTGTAACATATAATCAGGCATTATTGAATTAGTACTTAATATATGAAATGATATGAAAATTAGTAAACCTTTCCCTAAAATAAATGTAATATCTATAGTTGGAGTTTTTTTTCACTTCAGTGTACAATTGCATTTACTCCATTTACTAAGCTATTGTACAACAATGGTGATTGTCCCGTCCGAAGAAATACATATACCAGAAGTAAGCATTTTGTCACATTGTCGGTAGAGACTCACTTAAGGAAAATAAATTATAAAAAAATATATACTTTTTTTATAAACTACTAAAACTTAACGCATCACTTTTATTGTTCTACGTCCGGCTGACCCTGGCTGCTAACTGTTTTCTCTCCATCATTCACGCCGCCATTTGATATTTCTTGCAAATTAGTGTCTTTCTCACATTTGTCAACTTTAAGTTTGCTTACTTCAACTCCAACATTGTCAGTAGAAGAAACATGTTCTGGATTAGCAGTCGATTCTGTCCTTTGTGGACTGTCGTTGTTGTCGCTGATTTTATTTGAATTGTTATTTTCTGTCATGAAAACCTTGAGACCATGTCCATCACTGTTGTCGTTATTTAAAGCCTTATTTTCGTTTTCTTCCTCCGTAAGATTGATCTTAGAATCAACATGCACACTTTGTTCAATATTTTTATTTTCTTCTTGACGTTCCTCCACATCCACATCATCTGTTTGTAATTCTAAAGACTGGTCGATAAGTTCCACATTTATATGTTTCTTTATCACTGGTCCATTCGAATCTTCCATCCTACCAGTTGTTGATGAGTCCCTTACGGATACAGATGCTTTTCGTACTCTCTCGCTTTCTACAACTGATAATCCACCAATAGGAGTCGGTGGAGGCTGATTAACCAATGACGTCTCTTCAACAGGATCACGATGCCGTTTAAAAAAGAACTTGGGGACGGATATTCCGGTGACGCTGGGAAGCGTCGACTCTGATGCCCTCAAAGATTGTTTGCTGGACCGTAAAGACACCAAGACTCGACTGCCTGTGTAAGGTAAACAAAGCAACATATTAGAGTATTCCGATTAATTGTAAAATTATGAACACATAAAATATTGCATTCGTGAAAGAATATGTTTTATCCATGCGGTTTATTCCGTGTATTATTGTTATCATCTTCTAAAAATGTTAAATTAAATGTCAATCGTAATCATACTACATATTCGGTTTTCGTGAAAATAAGCTTTTTAATTTAGTCAGTGACATGCAATTATATTATATTCTATGTGTAACGATTCGATTTTCAAAAGAACTGCAGGTATTAATAATTGATTACTATGAGGTAACTTATTGTATATCACTTGGAAGCATTCATAATTCAATCTATTCACCAGATTATAGTTTACATAAACACAAAGCAAATAATACTATATGATCAAAATATGAAACAGGGAAATTTCTAAGAAAGGCAATATAGAAAATTATATAAGTTGCTGCAATTCTAGCTACTATAAACGTGGATATATATTATGCATTGAAAGTATATATTATGTAGATAAAATGTGTTAGTGAAGCAAAACAAACTAAATTGATTATTAAAGATTACATTACAAACAAAGTAAGCCAAACGAAATATAAGTTTGCGAATCCCCCAGTTGGTTTGGCATTCACAGCCCTCACTGCTTCATGTAGATGATTAAGCGATATGTTTCAATATGATAAAGCAATAAGCAAACTTCGAGTTAAATTACAAGATGTCTAGAAAATTAAGATACATTCACATACAAACAATCTCGTTATATCATGCTATAAAAATAAACAACATGACAATATCAAAAGATAAATAGAAACAATGACACGCATTACACGATGAGTGTACATATAAGTAAAATCCCGTAATAAAAAGGGGGCGTTTTCCATGTAAATGTTACTTTTCATTGACGCTTAATCTGAAAATTAAGTAAATTGTAAACGTTGGTTTTGAATCTTCCTTAAAGATGGTTTCACGAAATAAAGATGTTTAAGTTGAAATAACAAAGTCTATATCAGTCTCAAACGTCATAACTACATAGCTCAGGTTTTCCACATCATGGTAAGTTAGATAATAATTTCTAACCAAAACTTACCTCTCGAGTTTGGGTTATCAATGTCGAAATTTGTCAAAAAATTATAAACACTAAGACCCAGTTGTTCAAAGTCTGACATTCTGAACGATGATGTGAAATGAACTTTTAATTTAATATATTTGCAAAGACATGAAAATTAAACTCCTGTTTACATATGTATTGGTATTCAAATTACGTTCGGATGAAAAAGAATATAACAAACAAACAAAAACTATCTATATATTCATAAATGCATTTTTTAAATGTGTGTTACAGTAACTACTCGTGAAGCTAACTAGGCTCTGAGCAAAACGATTCTGTTACTTTAAGTATTGTTTATAAAGAAAATTATTTTTATACCTGAATAAATATAATGAAAGAAACATCAACACGTCAACCAACTGAACTTTTTCGTAGCTCATAAAGCGTCATTTGCATGCCTTTTAATACCAAAGCTGAATACTATGTAAAACACCAGGCATACTCAGTACATCGTGTCGTTTTCAGAGGTTGTCTGATCGCTCGAGGTCTTCACCCAAGTCAGGATTAATACATTATAGTGTATAATGTACACAACATACATGTATATGAGGATATCTCCAGTAATTTCAAATCAAGCAGTAAATTATAATCATAATGCATTTCCATAGATGAAACGGTCATATGCATATTTGTTGATCGTCGAACGAAAGCGTAATATGACGGAAATTCATTATTCCTATCTGAACATATGGAATAAAGATTATTGTTTCATATTGTTGCCCTTTTTTTGTTTCTCTCAAAGGTTGCAATTTTTTTTTATTATGAAGCATTAAACCCGCAACGGAAATAGAGAGAATATTTAAACGTCAGATTATGTTTTTAGAACATCGAATATAACCATTCAAATATCGAAAGCTGAACTACCCGCGCTGTGATTGAAACGCTCTTTCGGAATGAACGAAATACAAAAAATGCATCGGAATAAGCGGAACAAAACAGCAACGAACACTAAAGCTAATTTAGCCAAATACACGACAGCCAAAAGAAAAAAGCGGTAATAGAAAATAGTAGAGGTTGGAAGTACTAGCTACCGTTACCGCAACCACCATAGTCACCTTGAACATTCAAACCGTTAGGTGTAAGTATTAAATCGTCTAAGATGTGTTGTTTGTAAGACGTCTCGTCATTGGCCAAGTTCTCACTTTCGTTCTGTATGATATCGCACGAGGTTGCTGCGTCACCCCACGCGCTTTTAGGGCGATCCCTAGGCGTCACCATTTTTCCTGATAGTAACCTTTTGCCTGGAGCTGTTGTGGGTCTTGCGTGGTATTCCGGTTTACTTGTATGGTCGTGGGTATCAGAAACCTCGGATCGTGGTGTATCTATTTTAAAAACAAATTCACAAAGTTAGTAACTGATCGTGGGTAATATCTAAGGATGAGCTTATAATCTATATTTCGCTGACGGAAATTGTCGGCCATTTCAAATATTTTTGTGCAATGAAAATGTTCAAGTCTCCGTTATGATCAGATTTGTGAAGTAATTAACAACAGAAGAAGTAGGAGAAAATGAAAAATTATTAGTCATCAATTACTCATGATAATTTCTTAAATCTAACAGTCAAGCCTCTGATTTAATATGGTTTTCATAACTCTAACTTTTCTATCAATACGCCTTATACTGTAAAGCAGAAGAGTGACATGGTTATGTCCCTTACATCGTTCAGATAGACAGTCTACATAAAGTGGAATCGATTAAAACAGTTTAAACTGAGCTTTGATTAGTGACAATCTTTTCTCAAATAACCAAGTAAATATGTCAACTCATTGCGATATCTTGATATGTATATGATATTTCCTTATAATATCAAAAACAAACAACCAAGAAAAACAAAACAATAATACAACAAACAAAAAGAGAATACCGAAATACCAACAAAACCAAAAAAATTCGAGCACGAAAACGACACAACTTGGGCAAAATATGAACAAATGCAACATTTACATGGAGACTCTTCAAAACGTACAAGAGGAACAAGACCATGTGTTCCGGAAGGGTTAACGTTTTCGGGATCATAGATACACCAGCCAGGTAAAGCTTAGTCGGTTTCAGTAAATTCACGTCCTCGCATCGAGAATAACACATTTTTCAGTAATGAACTTCCCGCAGTTGATGATGTGACTGACCTGGGGGTGCCGGGACCTCCTCAACTGTCTCCTTCAGACGCGATGAAGCAGCCCCCGTCATAAAGCAGGCCATCGGATTCTTCCTCGGCATGTACACACCGTACACGGAAAGGCCCTTAGAGTCTAACAGGTGTGCCCTGTAATACATCAAAAGTTAATAATTATTGAGTGTTAATAACGCAAAATCCTTTTGTGAATAAACAAAGTAACAGAGCGTAGACAATTCCAAGGATACATGGTATTTAAATATACGAAGTTACTTGTCATTGAAAATAACCACAGTTCCACAGAATTGTCAATAAAGCAATAAAGACACATTGTGTTGTAAATAAATAAAGTCATAACGTATCTTATGTTGATAAACAAGTAACATAAATATTATTGAACATAACTTATAAATGACGTCCGTAAACGTTAAAACCGAAACAGTAAATTATTAGTTCGCCCTATCTAAACAAGGTAACCATTTACTGGTACAGAAATGAACCGTTATACATTGTGAGACTAACAGGCGTATAACACAAAGGGATATATGATTTCATCAGTTGATGTCTAGACAAGTGGTGACATTAGTTATTAGTAATAGTATTAGAGGGGAATCACACACATGTGCTATCCTACCACAGCATATGTTACTTTACAACTGCTCAGATTATGTGTGTTGATTAACTTAGACCGCTTCTGACTGATTCAATTAATTTCCAAAAATTTGTGAATCGAGAGATATTCATTTCACCAAAATGTACAAACAGTGTTGATGTTATCTACTCTTCCACATGAAATTGTAATTTCACCAAAGAAAACGAGTCACGGTTGATGTTATAATTTCTTGATGTTGAGCCCGTGGCCATGTTGTACTAGTTTAACAAGTATACTGTCCGAGCACGTGGGTTTTCTCCGGGTACTCCGGTTTCCTCCAACATAGAGACCCACCACGCGCTAATATCCGGGTCAACAAAGGTTTTATATATAAGTTGAAATAACTTGTTTCATAATTGTTGTAAAATAAATTAAGTTTATATTAACAAGAATTAATGAGGAAACGTTAAGATGTCTGGACTCTTACGCGACAGAGCTCTAGTTTGGCCAAGACAGCTCACACAGGCTCACATATTTATACATTTATAATACCGGGGAAGCATTTTGAAGAGCATTGCACGTGCATGGTTTAATCATAAAATAATACATGAATTTGAGTGTATAATTGTCCAATAATACACTGTTATTATCGAATTTACAGCTTTTTTTATTACCGACGTGAATAAACTGATATATGAATTTCCTGTTAGCGATATACAGTTGGTAAAATTAACAATAACTTAAATACAATGTATGATATTTGTACTCGTTTAGTATTGAATGAAAGTCGACTATTGAAAGAGGTACACGGTCACAAGCATCTAAACTTGCCAACTTTCAAGTAACTATCCATCATAGAATAAGAACAGGAAAAAAGGTTTGATCACTCTAACATAAATCACAAATGGATATTTGGTATCATATACACGTACATGATGTCAATTAGTGAGGAATTATATAAAATAAAAACATCGGTTTTGTGAAAATGTATAATTTGTATGAAATGAATTAGGGGTTGTATTAACATTTCCCATGTATAATTTGCATACATTCGGCATTTGTCTGTGGCGATGTTACATTATACATACCTGTTATAACGAGCTCCGGTAAGAAAAGCATGTGTCGACTCCTCCTTTTTTCGAGCAGGTATATACCTGTTGACGGAAGTTATATCATAGTCTCTGTTTTACAAGTGCTACTGATATTGTTATAGAATTTGTGGCATATCATAATTCCTGAAGTATTAACGAGGATAATATAACTTCATATGCAGTTAATTAATCTATTCTCTTTGTACTTATTTTTTTTTTTCTCGTGAGAGAAAATGTATTGTTTTAATAGAACATTCCAATCGGGTCTTACATATAGGTCTTTAAAGACATCAAATTTTACGTTAACGTAACGGCTACCACAACACCACTTTTAATCGGGAAGAGGTCCACATCTGAACTAACAGAACTCTTTTATATATGTAGATGATTAACCTAGCAAGAAAGAGTTACTTCTGCCTCAGAATTGTAGTTGATTTATTTGTGATGGTGTGCATATTTATAATTCATGGCTAGCGACATTGATAAAGGGCAGAACTTGTTGGATTGTGGTCCTGCCCTCCACTCTTATCTTAATATAAAATTGGTATTTATTTGTATTCTGTTAAATGTATCGCATGATGAGATCTGTTCAAAATACTTCTGTTAAGAAAGATTGAAACCTGTCTTTCATAATAGTGACAAGGGTAATAATAGTTTTCACATGATTGTACACTTACACACATTTCGAGTGTATATGTAAGAGTAGCTTCCCCTGAACTCAAACTGGCAACCATACTGGTTTCAAGTAATGTAAAAATATAAATGAAATAAATGCCGCTGAGAAGTATAATAATCTGCAACTGTTATATTAGCTACTTAAACGCGTGGAATGCAGGAAACCCTATTGTAAATGGTACCTAAAATAAATACTACACTGCCTTCGCCACTACTTAATACTTATCTACAGCATAAATAAAGCAAATATTATATGTAAAAATTAAACATACGATAAACATATATTTAAGATTATTGAGTCGGGTTAAATATAATCTTCGTATCCTTTATATATATGTATGATACAGGAGTACCAAAGTGTATATCAACCATGAACCATTTGCATAAAGATAAAAACAAACAAAATGTCAATAATGTAGCTGGATTGGTGCACGGTTTGATACGCAAAATTTAAAAATAACCAGAACCAAAAGCTAGCAACACCTGCATGTGGAAGTGAAACATAATAAAATTGTATAAGAAATAGCACGTATCTGTAAGAAAACCATTCCTGTCTACGTCAAAAAACCATATCTTAGGGTATACATTGTAATCCATTGATCGGGTTTAACTTTATGTACGGTATAGTTAAAATATTGATGTTTTTGATGAGCTTATAAAATATATAAGTATGAATTTCTGTCAACCAAATCAACGTCTTGTAAAGACGTAATGCTTTAATTGCAAGAAAAGCCAATGTGTGAAAACATTTGTTTCGTTTATCTCAAAATTATGCATCTGATAAAATCCCGATGTATGGATATTGTATATAAATAAAATAAATGAAGAAAATAAAAGAATGTATATGACATCGTTGCTTGTTCTCACCTGTCGGCGATGAGATAGATTATACTCATGTAATCATTATCCTCATCTGAGGAATAATCATCACTGGAAACCAAGTGATCGATATATCTTTATACCACCGTTATTGTTCAAATGTTTATCAACATATTACAAAATTAATTAAACACATATATAATAATAACAGAACCACTAGCATTTTGTGGAAGAACAGTTTAGATGTTTAGTTGTTTTCCGTATAAAACTATGAAGTTGTCATTGTTATTTAAATTCCTACAGGTAATGAAGATCCTTATATCGCCCTAAACTAAAATTATAATGGCATTATACTTCGTTGAGAATTACCACAAAGAAGGAAAAGTACAAAGGCGAGGTAAGAAACTATATGAAGGGAGATAATCACATGTAAAGATAACAACATACTTATCAAGTATGTCCATATTAGGAAGTTCTGATTATATATAGTGACATTTCGGCAAAAACACATGACAGACATCGTATCACGACATTTGCATTTCATATAATGAGCACATGCATGTTTGTATATATCTTACTATTAACTAATCGACAAAACTGCCCAAAATCTTAATTTGTTCAAGTTTGAATTAATTGCACACACATACGTATAGCGATCATTTTAAGAACTCCGCTGTTTAAAATGTTTAATTGGTCATTACAAAACAAAAGTATATGTATAATTGATGTTATAATTAAAATTCATCAATTTATGATTACTTTCATAAATAAATTACTTTAAATAACAAATGTACCAATAAATTATATATGGTATCAACTGTTTAGATTTAAACATTTGAAGTATTTGTTGGGCAAAAAAACACGATCGATTTCTTTTTTGGGCAATTATGGCATTAAAGACAACTACGAACATATAGTATCCATGCTCAATACATCATGAGACTTTGAGACAAACGTTCAGATAAACAATGACAGTGCATGCTAAATAGTTATGCAAGATATGAACATTTCCGTCGTCGACCATGCAGGTTTATATATGTACGTGAGGCTGGTGAAACGGTATTTCGGTAGTGAAGTACAGTATATCGCCTTAATATAAAAGCTTACCACTGCTGAAGAGTAAACTGTTACAATAGAATAGATTTGTTTCAGATGAAAACTCCAAACAGTGTATAGGCCTGGCTATATAATTACAATCCGTCTATCTTAATGATCAGTTTTTGAGTTGCTTTGAAAATTCAACCAACTCTTACTACATTATGCAGCCTGCCGCAGTGTTTCATGCTAATCCTATCTGGTAAGATTCGTTCACCAGAAACTAATAACAAACCTTTATAACGGCTATTCAATCCTACGTTGTTTACTTCACATCCTTTTTTTAATAAACAACAGTATATCTCCTGCGTGTTTCTACTAGACAGGAGATATTTCATATAGTGGGAAATATCTTACTCGCTTGATCCAGAACAGTTTCGGTTAACCAGTTAGGCCCATTTTAACCAGATTGAGGATATATTTGTTTTTTTCTAACTAGATAGAGGATTTTTTTCAAATGAGTGTCCTTTGACTTCAAGCATTTGTTGTTTTTTCTGCGACGATAAATAGTATAAGGTAAGATTTGTAACATTTGGCAGACTACCTCAAAAACTGAGAAAGTAATTATGTGAAATAGACTACATGCAAACGATAAGTGTCTGATTGATATTGACAAACCGTCATAATGTAAGCATTTGTTTTATGAACATATCGATAATAAATAAATTCTACAATGATTAATCAGTTCTTCTTCTGTTTTTATAAGTCTTTCTTTTATAGGAAATTACAAAAGATCTGTTTCTGTTTACTTATACATTTAAAAGAAAGAAGGAAATTTGATAAAGTGATAAATACTTACTCTCTCGGAGTTGGCATAGCTGAATACTGAGTACTTTCCACTTCTACAAACAAAACAAATGGCAAAAAATAGTTTATATGAAGTACATGTATTCAAATGTTACTGGACAACTTTAGAGTAACAGTATTGTATAGGCCCCTTTTACAAACTATAATCAACTGTTGTCCAACGTTTGCAAACGTAAACATTGAGGATCGACACTCTTACAATTAAAATGCAGGTTGATCGTATGTGGTAGATGACAGGTCATCACAACATAATAATGTACAGTATAATAATTATAAATGTACATGCTAACTTAATGTCATTGTTCAAAAACGACCATCATTAAACTGATAACCATACATTTGCTATTTGCTGCTGCGTTCATCATTTAACAAAAGAGTTATGTCCCTTGTATTAAGACAAATCAGCTGTACGTTTGAAATGCAGGACTATTAAGCGTTTTAGGTACAAGTAGATTATTTTGCTATTAAGAAATCTTACTTTTGGCACTTTCACGTCGTTGCATGTATGCATTTACAGGTGCTGAATTGCTCCTTTGTCTAGCTCGTAGTAACCTTTACAAAGTACACAGGAATACAAACATGGCAAAATAAACTCAAATTATATATGTATGTTGATCAATATAATTGTTTCCGATTAATTTCCTTTGAGTTTAAGTTATTGGAATTGGATTATCGGAGAGGAAAAAAGGAATGCCTTTTAGCTCGTGACTTCTAGCATTGTCTACATATACACTATATAGATATACCTGACTTGTTACTCCTAACTATCAGGTTAAATGCGCTGAAGTGATTATCTTGTAATCAATGAACCTTTGAAGTATACATTTAGTTTTCAAAATTGAGGTTGTAACATCTATAACATGTTTGATTGGTTTAAGTGTTTCTGAGTCCATACATACGTTGTACGAGTTGGACGGCCATATTTGATGCTTGTCGCATCGGAAGACTGCGAGGTTTGGTGAAGTTCAGTTGCTGAGAGGTACTGGTGCGTAGTGTTAGGCCGGTAATAGAGAGTTCCACTTCTCTTTGGTGGGGCCGAGCGCCCTCTAACGGAAGATCGAGGTCGAGGCTCTTGTAGATGCTGTCCTTCCTGGTCATACTACAAATAGATACAGCCGATTTATTACTGGAGTATTGTATGTGGTTACGTGCTTTAAATATATAAAAGACAAGATTAAACTACACAGTATTACATGGCTTAGTAATGGAAGCAGTGTAATGAGAAATCTTGTTTCCTCGGACGTTCACTTCATTGGAAGGCTGCATTGAACATATGGGTTTCCCAACGAGTAATTGTTGGTTATCATGTTTATCTGGCTAGTTTATGTTCAAGTAGTTTAAAAACATGAGGCTTACAAATCGATAGTAGGCAATTAGAAATTTATTTGAAATTAGCAGTCAGCTGTTTTAACAGTTAAGCTAATTATCTAACAGCACAGAGTCATATATGAGTTCTTTGACTTTAAGCTGATTACGTAAATCTTTAAATCCCTCTAGTCGAATCAATAAATGAGCAAACGTCTACCCGCTAACCCATTTCTAATCTAACGAGCTGGCAGAACAGCTAGTGACGGTGTGATTTACGGTGACGCACAGTTTAATCAGAGTTCACTGACATTACACTGCAGGGTTGCATGCACTGCGTCAAATCCGTCAACAGGGCGAAATAAATACCTAAGGTGGTACGTCCATGAATACTGTATACCTATAATACATGTGTACATTAGCCCTAAAGGACATCATTACACTACACATGTATGGCATACACTATCTATACAATGATACACTAGCTACTTTTTGTATGTACGACTCGGGTAAACTTGACATACAGGACATGCCAAGCTCAGATATAGAACACCAGGTTACAACAATATCCGCCTTTAACCAGGCTTCATCGTTTGTATTCTTACTTGACAACGCAGTCATATAGATTAAGCTATGAGTGAAAAATGTTGTCGAATTATCTGCCAACACTAGGTAACAAACAC
>JAUMHH010152149.1:0-19129 GCA_032359455.1 Chlamys rubida | reverse complement strand
CTGAGGAAATCCTTACAGAAAGCCAGCATTTTATCGTAGTTAGCTTGTCCTACACTGGTGGAGGCGTCTATGATGATGATCAGATCGACTTTGGACAAGGCACAATCTTAATGGAAGAAAAACAATAAATACTTTGCAATAATTGAATTATGACTTTTATCGTTAACATTTCGTGGCCAATTCTTAAGTCAAAGACACTGATGTGACGGATGCTCAAATTTAACGTTATCTTATGTTTTGCAATGCAGTGTTTCAATATGAAATTAAAACAACTTTAAACTGGTCTTACTGAAAAAGCTTTACTTACCAGACACGGGAGGAGGCAGGGTTATTGGTATTGGAGTCGTAGCTGTGAAAATAATATTATGTGAAAGTAATCTATTATATAATACTGATTGAAGTTCTAGATAAACTACAGAAACGGCGAGCGAGCTCGCAAGTATATGTTCCCCTGCATGCGCTGCCAATATTGCTTGAGCAGACTTAAAAGTTTCAAGGACTGTTGCCAACTAACTGTTGAGGAGGAGTTGCGCTTACAAAGTTTCTGGAGCAGAGAGTTTTAAGCGCCATCACTCCAGAAAAAATAGTTAGATAGACAATTCTTTTTTTCATGAACATCTATATACGCTGTACTTTCAGTGTGTAAAGTTAAACCTATTTAACACATGGTTGAGGAGAGTTGCGCTTACAAGGATAATGGACAGACGGACAGATTTATTCCTATATACCACCCACAAACGAACTTTGCGGGAGGCTTAAACATTTTTTCTCAGTACAACGGCAGACAAAAGAACTACAAACAATCAATTTACACTTAATTAAACGACAAAAAGTACCTATTGACATTACGAGAAGAATCTGACTTTACATATCATATGAGTACATATCATAAGAATTTAGACTTACCTGGTGGAGGATAAGGTCGTCCTCGGAAACCTTCAGGTGGCTCTTCGGGCACTTAAATATATAAAACGAAACAAAATTCAAAATAAAACATGAACTTTTAAATATTCTAATAGGTATTTCTGTAAGCAAAAATTAAGTAGATCTTATATTAATGATTGATAATTGTCTGGAACTACTTCATGTAAATAGTCTGTACAATTTCATTTTCATAAACATTGTACTTGATACATATTTATAGAATATTCAACTAGTAAGAAATCTCTTCATATCGAAGAATTTATATAATACTTACATGCTTCTAGCATAGCTAACTCGTCATCGATGTCCTCTGGTCGGTCAGACAGTAAGAACAGACGCTGGTACTCGTCCAGTGGGTGTGAAGATATCTCGTCAAGTTCGCTGTGATCCTGGAGTCCCACTCCCACCGTGAACAGGTAGGTTCCGTCATTTTCATTTTTCTCTGCTGCTCGGAACGCCCCATACCTGTCCGTGCTTTCGTCATTTCCGGTAATCAAGAGAATGAAGTTTCTTGCAAAGTCTCTGTCACCATTTTCTGGACTGAACATCCTCCTTCTAACATAATCTAAAGCGCCTACCGTATTGGTCTCGCCTGCCTGGTACTGGACATCGTCCATGGCAGCCACGACGCCATCTCTGGTCAAGTAATCGTCCAGTTGATATTGCGCTGCCTGGTCAGTACTGTACCTCAAGAGTCCGACACGGAATTTCTCGTTATCAATACTTAGTCGACCAGCGACCATTTTGGCATAATTCCGGATCCATTCGAACGTCTCTGGGGTTACCGAGGAATCCAGCACGATGATAAGATCGAATGCCCTAGGTGGTGGAGTTGGGGCATCTGTCACTACAAATATTAGAAGTGTAATTACATTTCACGTAACAGTAATGTCAAGCAAGTTTTAGACACGCAGCGATTGCGTCATTGGGAACATAATGTTCACAGTTATAAGAACAGGAAAATAGACCATGGACATCAAACATAGCTTCGTGAAAAACTGGTCAATGTCTTTGTTCTTAAATAACAGCTGTATTAAATTCATAGATTTAGCATTCATTTTACACTTTGATTTGAAAAAGAAATAAAAGCAGCTTTTTCAAATTATAGCTACCCAAATGCCCATTTATACTATTGAAAAGAAACAGTGGCTTCTAATCAGTTGGTATTATAACGTAAATACGGGAAGCGTTGTTTACTTTATTGAATATCTATCCTAGAATGCTAAACATTCAGATTTTAAGTCAACAAATATCACCTTAAAGAAAATCGAAATATCGTTAAAGCTCTGGTATTTAAAGCTATTGACAACTGTGTAACCCTCTGTAAAAAAGAAGATATTTTTCGCTTCACGTTAAGTAAAGTTTTGCAAATTAGGAAATATCAGCTGTAACATATTTTATGAAAGTTCTGCCTTTTTTTACAATGTTCAATTAATCGACAAAATTGATCAATGGGCATCTCATGAAATCACATAATCCTTTGAGGCGATTCTTAGGAAAATAGAAACATGTAGAAATCCTTTGCGCACACTTAATGCAGTAACTATACATGTGTAAAAATATCATATTGAAAAGCTATATGATGCAAGCTCACGTGACACGCTTACATTGGATATTTACGTTATGCAGAAACTTAATTAGAAGTGAATTGTATATTAATAAGTCTATCATGACACTTTCACATGCATTTTTGGCAAATACTTAAGATATGGTTAGAATTTGTCCATGCGATAAATATGTCTTTAATATATTATCTGTTCTCATCGATGATTTATAGGTCTAAACTGAAGGAGGACTCATTAGGACTCATGACCTATAGACAGATAAATAAATAAAAGGCGATATCGATGTTGTATGGTGTCATGTACACCTGGCACTAGGCGATATCGATGTTGTATGGTGTCACGTAAACCTGGCACTAGGCGATATCGATGTTGTATGGTGTCACGTAAACCTGGCACCAGGCGATATCGATGAACATTCCGTCATATTACATGAAATAAATCATGTTTTGATCACAAAGGCTTTTTACGCCCTACGGAAATTGAAACTCATAGAAAACACGATATCTCTCTTACAAAAAAAAAGTTTCACATTATTAGTAACACTATGTCTGTAAAATGCATTACAAAAATATCTCACCTGAAATATAAAATTGGAATTAGTTTTTCATTCTTTTTTTTCATATTTTTTATATACGGATTGAAACGTATATTCCTAATATGCGTGCATACATGCACCAATTCACCCTTTATCCTGTTGTATCCTTTATCTTGTAGGACTAAATCCTAAACCAATGAAGAGGAACAACTTCAACAGGGCAACAAAGATGTAAAAATAATATGGAACTATATTAATGCTAACACAGACGCACACGGAAAAAATCAAATGCTACAAGTTTCAAAACAATATAGATCATCAAATGTTTTCCTGTTATCATAGGTGCAGGTCTCGCGGTCGCTGTACCTATTGTTATGGAAAGTTCAGTAGTTAAATTGAAGGTATTAGTTGGGAAAGGTAGTGGATTGTAGTAGCAGGCCTAAAGGCGACATCACGAGTGTCATGACAAAGGTTCACACACGGTGAAGTAGAGGGTTAGGTTCAGCTAGATAAGCTAAAATTAAAGCAGAGTATTCAACGTATTAATAGTGGCTCAACGCACGTAACAAGTGCTTAACGCTTAGCGTAGACACTATATATTATATAAGTAACATAAAGACATCGGGTGCTTTTAACTTAAAATTTAAACAATACTCTGATATTCGTAATACACATGGCTTATTCATTTACTGTAGAAATACTACACACTGGATTTGATCCGTGATGTATTATTTTGATCTCAGAGAACTTATAAAACCGTTTAATCTTTACCTAAAGTATATATCAAAAGCGAACAAATGGGCATCACCTTGTACATAAAAAGGAGAGATAACTGATTTTTTATGATGTTGTTTTCAGGAGGTGCAATAGTAGATGACAGGGTTCATGAGAGATGTTCCTACCAACGTGATGCTTGAACGGACGGATGGACGGATATGCAGGGTGCAAATATATATTTCCCTCTTGCTGTAGCGGTAAGATATAATTCCTCCACTATGCAGTACTATGTTAGGCTAACGAATGGTCTTTAGGAAACTTAGGAATAAATGAACCATATACCAAACGGTTGAGTATAATGTAGAGTTCATAATACATTTATCAGAATGGAAATTGAGCACGTATTTAGGAAACACCTGGAAAGAATAACCGTGGTTCAAGTTAAATCTTCGTATATGGCTCGAATACAAAGGAAACACCAACCATAGGTAACCGTTGAATTCGATGTAATCCTTTATACACAGTGTACATCTTGTTCACCCGAGTGTAAGTTTCACTACACTTATGCGTCTATGGCAATCGTTCACGTACACATCAATAAGCATTTCAATATACGGGTTTCAATACATGCTTACAAATATGAAATCGCAAACCTACTCAGCAACTATTATTAAGTTTGGATATTGGTTCGATATGTAAATCTGCACGCATGGGAATCATGCATCATGCATCCCTAGTTTAGGTTCAGTCATGTGTACAGGTATGGATAATCTTGTATGGTGCTGATGATAAAAAAGTATCAGTTCATTAAAATATGAAAGGATATAAGACAAACGAAATTCAAACATACTACAAATAAACGTATATAACAGAGACGACAATCTATGTTAACAATAACAAGGATGATACACACAAGGGAAGATAATAGTGGGATGTATACAGGGTTCAGTATGTCTCAAAAACATGCTTCACGCGATCCGAGACGTAGTCCAAATTACCTGTAGTAGTTGGTGCTGGCGTCGTGGTGGTTGTGGTGGTAGTTGTAGTTGTAGTAGTAGGGGGCTCAGTGGTGCGCTTAACTGGTGGGTGACGTACACAGACAGTTAACAGTGACAAACAGACGCTACCAAACATTTACAGTGCAAGTGAACGGTGACATACTACTGTAAACCACTCTATTCCCGCGATACTTTAAGTTGTTCGCATTTACTTGTGAGGTATATCATTGACGAATTAATTAATTCAAAACTCTTGAAATATCATGTACTAAATCGCAGGTAAAAAAACCTACAGGATCTGTTCGCAAAATAGAACACACGCGAAAATAAAGCGATTTACAGTAACACAGTTTATATAGTACTTCGTGTGAATGTCGTGATTTAATACAATTAAAGAAGACACGTCACAGAACAGCAATATTCCATTTACGGAAAGACAGTCTTTCTTAACTCAAAAGTGTCTTGACTGTCAAAAGTCTACATCATTTTTCTTAAAAGACACCACAACTAACATAAACGTCAACGGCAAATAAAATAGAGAAACATTTTATAGTAACAAACATTATCAACACTTAACATTCAACGCAAATATGACCGGGATTCCACGCGAATAATATAAAAATTATTATTATCAACTGTAAAGGCAAACATGATGCATACTATTACAATATAAAAAAGATGTCAGATATGACAAAAAGGCGGACTGAGATGTGACTTACCTGGACAGAGAGACGAGAACACCTGGTCACTAAGAGCATTGAGCTCGTCAAAGGTTTGCACGTTAAAGCTGTTTTCTGATGTCGGTTTGTTGGCGATGCCGTCTAACTCTTTAGTATCCTTCAGACCGATACCTATCCCGTAGATGTGGATATCCACGTCTCTTGACTTGTCGGCTTCCGGGATGGTTCTCCGGGAATTGATGTTAGATACACCGTCTGTTAAGATGATACAGATGTTTGGAACACCATCACGATCTCCGTCAGCGGCGTTGAACATGTTCCTCATCGACCTCAACGCGTCAGCCGTGTTCGTACTTCCGTAAATGTAGGGGATCTCATCGATAGCCTGGTTGATGTCATCTCTCGTGCTAAATGTATTGAGATTGAACTGAATTTCTACCCCGGAACTGTAGATCAAGGCACCCACACGTACGTTACCGGAATCAATGTCGGCGTTCCTGAGGAAATCCTTACAGAAAGCCAGCATTTTATCGTAGTTATCTTGTCCTACACTGGTGGAGGCGTCTATGATGATGATTAAATCCACTTTGGACAGGGCACATTCTAAATTTGAGAAACAGAAAACAATTAATTGTTCCGAATGGAAACTCTTTCTTTCCTTCTGATATTAGATCGATAATAGATATTGCAATTAAATAACGATCAAAAAGGTTTCGTAGGTTCTGTTACCAATCCCATAAAATCTTTAATTGTTTATGTATGTGGTCATATGTTTGCATTGGAAATCGGAAAAAAATGTGTAAACAATTACTTATAAGACATGTATTTGAAATGACTTACCGGACACAGGTGGAGGCAGTGTTATTGGTAATGGAGTCGTTGCTGTGATAGAAAATGTCACAATCAAACAGGGTTCATTGATAACTTCTACTTTCTATTAAATTGGATACCAACGACATTATGTTATAATGAGTTCGTCTTAGTTTCATATATTTGAAAAAAACTTGCCTTTAATGCAGGTGCCTGATGTATCAAACAATGAACATTTAATTACCTTTATTTATATCACAGCAATTGTGCAAACTTATATTAAGCACTCTTATTGGCCTGGATAATAGCGCGCATAACGAGTGGAAGGTCACGTTTTCAAGCACGACTTAAATATAAGTGCAGAAATAAAGGCTTACTTGGAGGAGGATAGGGACGTCCGCGGAAACCTGCTGGAGGCTCTTCTGGTACTGAAAGCATAAATCAAGTTTATAATTATCTAAAGAAAAGAAACCACACACCTAGCACATTGTTTTCTGTTGATTGTAAAGGTAATGCTGGATAACAAACATTATGTCTTCTTATATTTTACGCAAACCAAGAGCGGGTCAAATATAGACAGTCATAATACCATGTTCCACAAAACAATTAAAGGATTTGTTTTATACATTTGGCTGAGGCGGACACTCTTATCAATAGATATATGAAAGAAATATGCACAGAGAGTCAAATGTAGGTAATATATAATTTGCTCAAATCAATAGAAATAACCATGCTTATTCAATTAATTTTTGTAGATCATCATTTTGTGCTGGTTCGGTGAGAGTAACCTGTTTATACCCTACATTTCGGACAGAAAAATTCAAACAAGGAAATCCATTACTATGTCTATAGGCAGCGGCTATCATTTGTTTAGTATGGAGTGTATAAGTCATACACATCATCATATCCATGTACTACTTACATGCTTCTAGCATCTCTAACTCGTCGTCAATATCCTCTGGTCGGTCAGTCAGTAAGAACAGACGCTGGTATTCGTCCAAAGGATGTGACGATACCTCGTCTAGTTCGCTGTGATCCCGGAGTCCCACTCCCACCGTGAACAGGTAGGTTCCGTCATCTTCGTTTCTCTCTGCTGCTCGGAACGCCTCATACCTGTCTGTGCTTTCGTCATTTCCGGTGATCAGGAGGATGAAGTTTCTAGCGAAGTCTCTGTCGCCATTGTTGGGTCTAAACATCCGGGTCCTAACATAATCAAGGGCTTCGGCTGTATTTGTATCACCCCCTTGGTATTGTACGTTGTTCATGGCAGCTAATAGTTCCTGTCGTGTGGAGAAATCGTTTAGTTGGAACTGTACTGATTGACCGGAACTATACCGCAGAAGGCCGACACGGAACTTCTCGTTGTCAATACTGAGTCGACCAGCGACCATTCTGGCGTATTGTTGAATCCATCGCCATTGTTGTTGTGTAACAGACGAATCCAGTACAATGACTAAATCAAAGGCTCGTGGTGGAGGTGTAGGAGCGTCGGTAACTGATGGGAAACAAAGTGATCGTTTATAAATCCTGGACAAGGATACATTAAAATATCCTACAAGCATATTTTAACATATGAAATGTCAATACGAGGTAACTCTGTGTTATGAGCAATATGACGTTGATGTAATGATATCATATTCTTAAACACCTACCGGGTTGGCATCGCCTTGCTTTTGAAGGTAGTCATGGCGATTTGGAACGAGCAAGTGTCAACGTTAAATTACTATTATAAAGGCCGCATTTTCTGTTGATTAAGGTTATGTTATGGTGTTGTTAATATCAATCCATGGAGGTTATAAATCCTAAACTTGAATGTCGTAAACAAGAGGCCTGAAGAGCCCTTATCGCTCTACTCAATATTTCGCTCTCTGACTGAAGCAAACATTGGTTAAATATTTCTGTAAATGTATCACATGTAAGACTAGAGTGTCAGTAAACGAATTTTGATTCGTTAAACGAAGCAAACAGGTTAAATCTGTTCTGAACTGGTATTCAATCAAATAAAAAATGACGAATGCGACGGATGCTGTGCTACCGATATCTAACATTGCCCTGCGTCCTTGTCGACATGATAAAACATTACTGTACATTTACTTATCCGCGAGATCATATACTCATATTTTGTAGCTGGAAATTATGACAAAAGCCAAAATTGAATTGTTACTGATATGTGTTTTTGTAAATGAACAATCTATTGGTAAAACAACATATATTCATTTTCATTATTTTGGTTATTCGCGAATTTTAAACCTCTCATATAGTTTCAGATGAAACTTTATATACCTCCAGAATTAGAGTATTTTTATTAGGACATCATGAAGCTCACTGGTAAACGTGTATATCAGTTTTGTTTAATTATAACATACATTCCACTTAATTGCAAGACATTTGAATACATTATTAAAACATTGAGATCTTCTCTGACAAAACTTTTAAACAAAACATGAAATTACAAAACACGTGATAACAAAGACATAAGTGGACAAGATAACAGATTTGCTGAAATTTAGACAAAATAGCGCGACATATCGGAAATAATAATTAATAAATCAAAGTAAACATTGATATAACACGAAGGGCAAGGCTTGTCAATGGATGCTTACTTTGATAGTACACAGCATGCATTTCCGTAGTTGTTAGTAGATGACATTTTAGTCAGAACATTAAGAAAAAAGGTAATATTACTATAGTGTCACTTAAATATATATATTTTATGTTATTTACTTTAAAAACTCACTTAAGATATGACAAGAAATGCACCATTTTATGTCTCTAACTGTAACCCCTTACGATGAATCGGTATGGTCTATGCTGTATTGAATAACTTTAAAAAAAGTTTATCAAGCGTCGAACATTATTATAAAAAACAATTTAGGGCATGCAAACGCAAATGACCATTCTAAACATTTATTTAATAAAAATATTCCTACAATTATATTGCTTTAAAATAAATTGGTAATCATCATGCACTTTTGATACTGATGTTAACACTAAACAGTTGGATCGTTTCGACCTGTTTTATATCATAATGTCACTCTGCCCCAGACCTTCCACAATTCAATGCGTTTGTCATTAAGCATTAAAACCTATAAGTAACTTACTATTTGAAATGTTGAAAAGACATGTATATACTCGCAAGAAGTTGTGCATGAAAACAAAACTGAAATAACTAAAGTCTAAAAAAATATGTTTGTGCATGCAATCATTAACATTCACCATTCCTGATAATTGAAATTAAGATATTTACTAAAAAGTGATCAAAATATCTACAAACATTTTGAAATAGATCATAGCGCATTAATCTAACTGTGATACACGATGTCAAAATTATGAAATAAGAGATGAGAAAAAAAAACTAGTTTCACAAATTACATGCAGTGTAACTAACCAACATGCAAATCAAATATAAAATAAACCGTCTGACAAATAAACTGAAAATGATTATTTACATGATTAGAATGAAACTTATATATACACATAAAGCAAACATAGTTGATACATGTAAATAGGAAATATAATGAAATACATATATAAACACCACAAACGTGATAGGAACTTAGTGTCAAGTTTTCAAACGATAGCATAGTTTTGTTAAACAGTTTGATATACATAAATCATTTCTACATTTTACATTTTAACGTATTTAGAAATCAACAACTACGTTTTAAAGTGTAGCACTAAATACATCTCTGAATCTTTAACTCCAGTGTTATATACACAGATTGGAAAAACAACAACAACACACACAGGATATGTACGAATTTGTTGTTCAAAGCTAAATTTCCATAGTTGCTTTCAGGTCTTATTTAGTTAGCAACAATATTGAGTTGGAGAAAAAGGAAAACATACGTGTTTTGATATAGTAGTTTTTGAATGATGATATATCATACAAAACTTGGTTTTGCAATTACTTTTAATATATGTTATTCTAACATTTTGAAGGTTTAAATATTTAGATAAAAAGTAGAATTATAATTTATTGATCTTATAAATAACTAATAACCAAAATTAGGCTGTATGAAGAATTTCATTAGCTATCATTAACGGTCAGATGCTTGATTGCGCTGTAAGTACTTAGCAATGCGATTACCGCGGCATTGGGGAACTTGTTAGTAGAATACATTTCAATTTGAGGGACATAGGATTTTTACCTGTTTCTGTGGTCGTGGAAGGAGTTGTAATGACCGGAGACTCAGTACGTGGTAATCCTGTACGCCACGTGACAACAAACACAGGACAATCACAGCAGACATTTTTTCACAATACATTATGTCGACAAACATGTATTAAATAAACAGATTCAAGAAACGATACACAGAGGACACAAACGTGAATGTCAAAACAACCATCAGATCACAGACATAGATAGATGAAATAGTTACAATACTACCAAAACCTACCGTTATCACGAACGCTTGTTATTTGAAAATTGTTTTCAATAAACACTGTTTCATTTAAATTATATCTAGAACGAATTAAACTATTACACTGCCTTATATGAATATAGCGCGGAAACCAAACTGCATTAGCTATACTGTATTTGAAACAGAGGGACACTCGGTATTTTTTATGAATATCAGTATATTTAAGTTTGACACAGTATAAATTGAGTCGGTGAAATTCTGGTTATTCTTTTCGTGACTTACCAGGACAGAGTGAAGAGAAGACCTGGTCACTGAGAGCATTGAGCTCGTCAAAGGTCTGCACGTTAAAGCTGTTCTCTGATGTTGGTTTGTTGGCAATGCCGTCTAACTCTTTGGTATCCTTCAGACCGATACCTATCCCGTAGATGTGGATATCAACGTCTCTTGACTTGTTGGCTTCCGGGATGGTTCTCCGGGAATTGATGTTGGATACACCGTCTGTTAAGATGATACAGATGTTTGGAACATCAGCACGATCTCCGTCGGCGGCGTTGAACATGTTCCTCATCGACCTCAGTGCGTCAGCCGTGTTCGTACTTCCGTAAATGTAGGGGATCTCATCGATAGCCTGATTTATGTCATCTCTCGTGCTAAATGTATTGAGATTGAACTGAATTTCTACCCCGGAACTGTAGATAAGAGCGCCTACTCTAACATTACCAGAGTCGATATCTGCATTTGCCAAGAAATCTTTACAGAACTGAAGCATTAGATTGTAGTTAGCTTGCCCTACACTCGTCGAAGCATCTATGATGATGATGAGGTCCACCTTTGACAGAGCACAATCTGAAACGAAAACAGAATTTTAGTACCGGTTTACATGTCTTTCAATGATGCTGAATATGCTATTTGAAAATCCTTACTTGCACAGAACCGTCATCTGAAAAAAACTCATTCATAGACTTTCATAATATGTTGTGAACATAATATAGCAGATGAAAATCGTCACAAACAACATTTGACATTTTTATCAAGTACACGAATACATATTTAAGTTAAATTAACAGAAATTACCATTTTTAAATAGCGAGCAGATTATTGCTACATTCCTACGTGCTAAACTCCTAAAAACAATAGGATATGTAACAAAATTCCATTAACAAAAATCATATACTTTATCAAAAAGAGTAAGTTTGTAAGACACATATTGATATTCTATATGTCTAATTGAAATAAGAATATTCTATCTTAAATTACAATCATCACGCGAATACATGCTACACAGGTATTTACAAAAGTGTTTTGTTTATCGATGAGGCAGGATGAAAGGAAACTGATTTGTTAAACACATTGTTATAGAATGATACATTACCTGATACAGGTGGTGGTAGTGTAATTGGAATAGGCGTGGCTGTAAAATACAGTGTTTATACATTAGTGTGATTGATACAATATAATGGTCACATTAAGAATACATTGTATCATTGTAAATCAGTCATATATTGAAACTTTAAGAATGAAAAAATATAACATCATGACTCCAATTAATATAAAATATGGTAAAGTTGTTTATATAACATATTAACAATACAAAGGTACACATTACCAAGACAGTATAAATGTCGATTTGTCAATATTCTATATTTACCAATGTTACAGAATGAAAAGATAAAACTATATATTATGCATTAAAAAGAGTGGGTTGTATCATTATAAATCGTTATGATTATTTGTGTTAGAGTTATAACAGATTGACAACATAATCTATTTTTGACAGGATGACACAGGTGACAGGTGTCAACAGGTACAAAGCATGCGTTAATGACAAAGAACACTTACGTCGCAGTTTCTGGACACACAGACGGACACGTGACACGGGAACACACAGGTATAAACTCACGGACACGTGACACGGGAACACACAGGTATAAACTCACGGACAAACTGGAAAACGTTTCCGTACGGAGATAAAAAATCACAGACAAAATGAAATCGTGTTTAATTTGGCCCTGGTGCTTATATATAAAATACTGTGCTCCCTCCTTCACTCATATTAGTATTGGTTTTATCCTGATTGAATTAAATTAAGTTCATATTTCACAACAGTAAGTTACAAACATATGTTAAAACATAAGGACACTGTCATACACACATGTTGATATTAGAGTGAGTTATACACAATATGTTGTTTATTGCAACGTGACAAAAATTACGGCGTGGCGATCCTTAATGGCAGAGTATTAGTAGGATAATACGGTGCTTCGACTCCAACGTAAAGGTGCATGTTTATACAGGTATTTTATTACACACAAAGTGTCAATATTTAGTATAAGTACAGACATATCGATGAGTATTAGGTATTGTTACACGAACAGGTGGCGGTTATAGCATACCTTCAACTTCGTCAACTGAAAACAAAAAATATCGCATAGTGTTAATGTACAATATTGTTCCCCTCATAATTTATTCTTCGAATCCATTAATAAAATCTGATATCTTAAAAAAACCTTCATACAATCGACTATAAATGTATTTCTTTTTTCTTATCAATTTAAAGCTACGAGAGCTATAACATGTCACTAGGTCAAACACAGGAGGAACGAATTAACATACAATATCGTTGGCAAAATAGGCGATATTTACAGTCTAATGTTGTACCTGGGCAAAACGAGGAGAAAAGTTGCTGGTATTCAATTATCAACTGTAACTTGCTGTAAGACGATACGTGTAGGGTATTCAATTATCAACAGTAACTTGTTGTAACAAGAGCGATGCTATTTTTTTGAATTCCGTGCTTACTCCGCAACTGTATTTCCATGCTTTTTTTACAATTATACATAAGAAATGATTAATGTTCTTAATTTGCATATTAAACGGACATATTCCCAATTCAGTTTCAATCACTATGAAATAACGTGGATATTTTGATAATGTTGCATACTGTGGGTACCTTGTTTAGTGTTTGTTTCGAAAGGACCGGCTGCAAAAAAGAAATCAACAGGTTTAAGAAACATGCATTCATTATGTATCAATGTATTGTTAATAAACAGGGACAAAACATCAACAGTCACGCTCTCATTCACTCAGTCGTAGGCATTATCACATTGGAGCAATACTACTTTGATATTTTTATTTACAACTGTCCTTTAGATTACTTGACAAGAAACAATAACAAATATCATTGGTTAAATTGTAGCACATAATAATGTATTTTAACAACTATTCATCGTGATAAACTAAAATTAAAAAAATGATAAATGAACAAAAACATGAAAGATACTGCCATGACCGGACATAATAGGCTATCAGTGCATATCACCAATCGCCTATTCATATTATGAACACATTATCTTCAAATTCTCCCTGAAAAAAAATGTGTATATCATATATTTGTAGTAATACTGACGATAT
This sequence comes from Chlamys rubida, assembly GCA_032359455.1. Taxonomy (NCBI): domain Eukaryota; kingdom Metazoa; phylum Mollusca; class Bivalvia; order Pectinida; family Pectinidae; genus Chlamys; species Chlamys rubida. The sequence goes on along the minus strand of JAUMHH010152149.1, from coordinate 5,125 downwards.
AAGCTGTGCGAATACTTACAAAGTGATTCGGCATTCTTGGTAGAGTGTCGGTCAAATGCCGTGTACCTTTGTGTCTATACATCAAGCTGATACTAAGCCGATACTATTTTGTTATATTTTAAAGTATCAATCAAAACAATTGCTTTGATCTCCTATGTCGGTATACCACGCCTTCAGCGCAGGGGGGCCAATAACAACAATATCTCATTTTAAGTTATAAATCACAACAACAATTTAGACGATGCACATCTTTTTTATTATCTTGAAATATATATTGGCTTTTCGAAATAAAATATAAATCTGAAAAGCAAATTCTTCATTAATAGTTTGATAAATATAATAGTATATACATTTGAAATTTCTGAAATAAAACAAAGTCTTATATTTTTACATTAAATACGTACCTGAAATGAAAACGAATAATTTTTTTAAGCTTCACTGCACATAAAACAATTCAGAGAATTAATGTGGAGGAAAACCTAGTTATACTCACGAGGTTTTGATCGATGTGCCGCAATTTTGATTTGAATAATACAATTAAGTTCGATAAAACAAAAATGTTGATATCGAGAAAACCCCACACACGTAGTGTGCAACATTTTCATCGATTATATATGTGTAGTATACAAAAGAGGGAAATCACAATCTGTTTTATTAACCATTACCAAACTTATAGCATTATGGTTATGATCAGCGCCATACAACGGGATATTGAATCATTAAGAGTCCCTTTCCCAATAGAATATATCCCGTAACCATTATTTATAGTCCTTTGTAGGATGAAAATATCAAGCATGCAACCCTCAGAATAAAAGAAATAAACTGCTTTCTGTTGGGCCAGTGAGAACTGACGTCGTGCAATACTAGCAGAAACCAACACCACTAAAGGAAATTGACTTTGAGTGACATATTAGTTTAGGTAGAACCACCAACAGATCCCTTGCAGTTGAAGCGTTTTCTACGTTACCGGGACAGGAGGCTTCGTATAATTCCACCTGGATGTCGGGCAATTCAGCAAAATTCTGGATCAGGAAGATGTGACTGTTTGATGGTTTACTAGATATGCCTTTGATTTCGGTAGTATCTGCAAGTCCTACACCAATAGCGTAAATGGTGATCCCAGCATTCCGTGCGTCTTCCGCCTCCGATTGCGTGCGACCAGAGTTAACATTAGACACGCCGTCTGTAATCAATATTGCAATATTCTTCGCTTCCGGTCTATCTCCATTCGGCTCATTAAACATGGCGAGATGCATGGCTTGAAGGGCGCCCGCTGTGTTGGTATTTCCTCGAGTGTATGGGATGTTGTCTATCGCTTCGTACAGTATTTGACGCCGTGTAAATGTGTCAAGAAAAAAGACAATAGTAACGTCTGTTCCATACGTGACAACACCAACACGAACCTGCCCTGCGTCAAAATCATAATTGTATAAAAAATCCTTCATGAACTCCAGCATCCGTCTGAAACCGTAGCGACCAACGCTTGATGATGATTCCAACATGAAAACGATGTCTTGCTTCCCAAGACCACAGCCTTTAAGAAAAATTCAATTCGTGCGTCACAACCTCATTATTGGAAAATATAAAGAACGACAAATGCTATCATGTAAAGGGTTTGATATTTCATGCATTATTGTTCAGGGTGTATCTTCTTTATTATAAACGTTCCAGATGCATATAATTGATCATTAGTATTCGGGTTGCATATGATTTATCATTAGTAAATTTCGAACCATATCCCTGATATTTAAGCTTCCAAAATACTTATGATGATAAAAGCGATGATCGAGTGAAGTGGTCTTGCAATCAATGACATGTAATATTTGATCTTCTCTTACATTGTAACATAAAAAAGCAAGTCGAGAGCATCCCTAACTTGTTGACCTCCCTACTAACATCTATGTAACATTGTAATATGATTAATAAGAAAGAGATGAAAGAGAGCCTCACCAGGTCGCCTTGTAGGAGCCTGAGTGGGTAGATTGGTTGTGGCTGAAATCACGAAATATAAGTCTAATGTTTAAAATGAGAACAATAATTTAAAGTCTTAATATTAGTTCAATAAAACAGAAAAGTAAACACAGCAACCCTAACCCTAACCCTAACCCTAACCCTATATTAGCGTTCCAACATGGGATATGTCAGAAAGTTCAAAACTTGTCGAAAAAAATGTTGAGTCATCATATAAATAACGTGTTGAAATCAATTTTACCTATGATTTAAAACTACAGAATGTTCATGTCAACGTTAATGAGGTTACATGTAATATGAATTCGCATGTGATGTTACAGGCAATATGCTTAGATAGGATTTATTAACTAGAGTATATTCTAAAATTTAAAATAAACTGCAGTATCTCATGTAAAAAATATAAGAATGATGACAGAGTTGCGAATATCCTAACTTGTTTTAAACAGGACAATATACTTAAAAATGTACACTATACGTGTACAATACATTCGATAGGCTGTAACATAAGTCAAATTCTATTAAGTAGTTCCATGCATTGTTTTCAAAGCTTTTTAGCAGCATATATGTTATATTGATAAACATTTACATATAACCCATATATAATCACGAAGTAATCAAACAATGCGAAATTCTGTTGAAATCTTGTTTTCATTACATACAAACACATATTGTTGTATAGTCGGTCGGAGTTACTGAAATGAAAACATTCATAAAAGAAACAAAAATGTTTATCTATGAAATATACATCAGTTAAATCTAAATAGAAAATTAAGTTTATTTAGAAAAATAATCGCCCATTGCGCCGTTGATCGAGAGATCAAATTCAGAACATGGACAATTATATATCGTTAGGAGTATTAAAAGCCATTGGGGAAATATTTTCAAGCAACGCTATTCCGTTTTAGAGCAATCTTTTGTCAGTAAGTCATAACCATATATACCTACCTATTTTTGTGCATACTTTCAAAAATAAAATAAATGTGAAACCTTGAAACCGAAACCAGCATTATCACAGGGTTAAAATGTGCATCGATATAATACACCGTGAAGTTAAAAGTCACTTGATGTTAGTTAACATCTAGTTGTTTCAGCCAATAGGAACCAAAACAATATTAATTTTACGAAACCAAACACCAGTCGAGAAAGGTCACAATGTTATTATACCATGAACCACATTGTGATGTGATGTAGAAGACGTACAACCACAATCACATAAGTGTACCTGGCATTTAGTTAATGTTAAGATAACTGTCACAAGAACCTTTAGTTAGGTTTAGGTGTAAGTGTTGCTACAAATTGAATTCTAGAACAAATTTAGAACCATATGCACTATATTAGTGAACTATGTGTAGGGAATACAACTTTGGACTACAGCTACACAACTACAGCTACACAACTACAGCTACACAACTGTAGCGAACATCTGCCTGCACGTGGATGCCAGTTATATAAGAACAACTATTGTATTTGGAAGTCCGTTATGTGCACAGTAACCACACGAAGTGAAGTTTATTACTAAAACATAGGAAACACAAGTCGTGTAAGTTAGTATCCAAAGGTAGATAAAATCAGTGCGTGTGTGAAATACTACCGACAGGGGGCGCTGGTGTTGGATCAAGGCAAGACGATTCAATTATACTGTCCTGAAGACCATCAAGTTCAGAGAAATCGTCAGCAAGCAGCAAGTAGTCCTCAAAGGGTTGTGAGGTTATCCCTTGAAGCTCGGTTGTTTCTGTAAGCCCCACCCCTATTGCATATATAGTTATTCCTGCTGCCCTGATACGTTCAGCCTCAGGTAAAGTATCTTGTGAATTGATGTTAGATACACCGTCAGTGATAATGATAAGGACACTTTCTGCGTCGGGTCTATCGCCATTAGCGACCGAAAACATATCGGTTCGTACGAGTCGAAGACCCCCTGCAGTGTTTGTGTTTCCAAGCATGTAGTCTATATTATTAATCAGATAGTACAGTTGAGATGTCGTATTATACGAATTCAAATAGAACTCTGCTCTTGCCTCACTACTATATCCAGCCACGCCTATTTTGACAGTTCCATCGTCAATACTTTCGTGTAATAAAAATGTCTCAAGAAATTCAATCATCTTATCGAAGTTATCGAACCCCACACTTGTAGACATATCCAGAAGGAAGACGATATCCTGCCTCTCACCATAACACTCTTAAAAAAGAAAAGAAAAGAAAAAAGAAAAATGTCTATAATGGTATCCCATCAGATATTAACCCTTTCACCCCTATGTAACTTTAATACACTCTACCATTCATTGATCTAGATAAGTCCAGTATGGTCTACAGTGTTGAAATGGTCAATTACTTAGACAAGAACGATATTTTTAAACCTGCATGTACGTGTATTATTTATCTTACAAATACCCACGTCAGTGCATTCAATTTCCATAATACAGCTAAAGTAGCTAATACAAATATCATACATTAACTATCGACGATAAAACATGTAAAATGTTTTCCTGAAAAAAACAAAAAAGAAGAATGTTAAACGTATTGACACGATAATTCGCTGTTTTATGAAATGAAACAGTGGCGTAAACCTCATCTCTGTGTGACGAAAAACTGTCAACAAGATAAACCTATGAAGAATGGCACCGAAAAGATACAAAACACAAACATGATATATTCTTCAGACATTTTCCCCTTTATCCATTTTAACAGTTTATCAGAACTTTGATACATATGAGAGAGGCGGAGAGCAAAACAATATGAATCCTTGAGAACAGTCGATAGCAGTCAGATTATTACAAAAGTAAGACCGTAGTCCCGATACATATCGAAATTGTAAGTATTTTACTTCTCAAACTAAATCGTCTATAGGGGCATGGTTGAAGTTAAGTCCTTCGTTTTCCATATCAAGAAAATGGCTATAAAATACTCAAATATTTTAATAATAATAATAATAATAATTCGAGATTCTTATATACTGCTTTATCACAGCCTACTTCATAGGTCGTCTCAAAGCGGTTCGCAAATTATTATCCGTGGGTATACGGCCTTTGCAACCAGCCAATATCTTTCTGAACTCCCTGGGGAGCATACAGCCGGTGCTGCCATTTCGGCGCTCACGGCTAGCATTCAACAATTCTAGCACTGCCCAACCACGTACTCATTTACAGCTGAG
>JAUMHH010152138.1:7314-19131 GCA_032359455.1 Chlamys rubida | reverse complement strand
ATACCTACATCTGTGACAACAGACCTCAGTTATTATATCTGGTATATCACAGTGCCAATACCTACATCAGTGACAACAGACCTCAGTTATTATATCTGGTATATCACAGTGCCAATACCTACATCTGTGACAACAGACCTCAGTTATTATATCTGGTATATCACAGTGCCAATACCTACATCAGTGACAACTAACTACCAACAGGGTTCAACAATTATACGGCTGCAATTAGTCATTAATATATAATCTATATGTTACAGTTCAACATAGTCATTGTCACAATAACCAATGATCGTAAAAGATATTACACTATAAATAGAAGGTCGTATCTGGTCATAAGTAGGTGTAACAAGGTTGGATCTGTGAATCTGACCACGGGTAGACGCTCTGGAAGTTTTCCTGGAGTGAAGCACTACTACAAAACGCCTGGGGAAATGTTGGTAGAGGAGTCGTGTCACATGGAGTCCCGTTGCTACCAGAAAATGTCTGTCCTGGGAATGTATGTTCGATAAAGAGTCTGTCCTCAAGGGACTGGCTGTCCGTTACATCCCCTATCCTACTATCACCAATAGGAATTAACGGATTTTGAGCGGATGTAAATCCGTCTGCAAACATTGATGAGTTTTGAAAGTTTCCAGTATGTTGTGAAAGAAAGTTTGCGATCCAATCTGAACTCTGGCCGGGAATTCCCGGTGACATTGACGCACTACTGGACATACCGTCGGAACTATCAGAGAAGGAACGAGGACTGCAGTTATCGAGGCTGTGGTCACAACGAGGCATGGAGAAATTGTCCCGAATGGAGTCGGTCCAGGGTCCGGCGAGAAGTTCCTGTAGCTCGGTTTGTCCGAGTATTGAATCCAGCGTGTCAGCCGGAAGTTCATGATTTGTCACGTCTGAGCATAACTGTAAGTCTGTATGTGTATTCTCTGTGGCCTGTAAGACTTGGTCAGGATCTATTCCTTCTACACTAGACGCGGGTTCAATAAAAAATGATGGAGGCAAGTTGCGTTTTCGTAGCGGAACTTTAGTAGTTGAAGTAGGTTTTGTCGTTTGGTCGGTACAACACTTTTCGTGTAATGTTTTAGGGTCAAACAAGGCCTGGAGGGACTTGATTTGTAGTCCTATTTGCGTTGTTTCCTTTCGCGAGCATTTCGCTTGGCCTCCATTACACAATGCTCCCTGTAGGTCGGCTTGCCTGCCCTCTGAGTAAGAAGTAGATGAGTTTCCGCATCGCTTTAGCTGCTTTTGTAAATACTTTCTGTGGTTCACTTTTCTTTTTGACCGGGAAGGTTTGTCCAAAGCAAGTTTGATGTTGCTAGACGCCATGTCTACAAAACTGAGTAAGTTCGAAGTTTCGGAATCGTGAGGTCGTGAGCTAACTGCTGTCCTTGGCTCCCCCACGTCCGGTAAGAAAGGCAGAGACATAACACTAGTCATTTTGAGTTTACACTGAAGCTCACTGGTTTAAAATACTATATTATATGAGCTTGTCCAAATTCCATACTACAACACACACTCGTACCAAACAGTAAGTTTCGTTGATATCAAACGTCGTCGAACTTCAATATTAATTCAAGATGAATTGTGTCTCAAACACATTGCCTGTGCTACTGACAGCTGGAGAGACTCAAGTCCTTCGAAGCATAACGAGGCGTGACCACGTCCAATCCTCCTGGATATTCACACATTACATCATTGTCTCACCAGTTTACAAGTTAAACAATGTCAACCAAATTGTCAAATACAAATCTCACATCCATGTACGGTAGCGGTAAGGTTTAACTACCCGTCAATTCAATGTGCTGCTGTGAGGTACCCAACACGCCGCCATGTTGCTGTATATCCGTTAAATTTCGATGGGAACACGAATCAATGCGGATATTTACCTGGGTTTAGGCGGTGTTTAGTGCTGCATTCATAAGCACACGTTTGTCGACTGAGATGTTCATTTGGTGTACCGCGACTTAATCCCTGTCACTGCTCTGACGCGCCCTTCATTAACGACCGCCACATCCCCAGCTCCTCCGTCAGGGAGGGGCCTCTAGGGGTACATCAAGTCCGATCTAGAACAATCCCGATTCAAAAAACAAAATACGATATTAAAATGAACAAAGAATTGCTTCTATATAGACATACAGTTTCTCTAAAAAAAAAGGTTCTATGGTAGGAAGTCGAAATAAGGCGAGATACAAATTAGATTGTCCAAACATTAAAGATATGTTTTAGCATAACTATTGAGAATACTTATTACTTTTTTCTCGCACTGGTTTATTCAAGAATAAATGATACCATTGTATACATTTCCAGTCGTTCCCCTTGTGAGGCCCCGTATGCTGATGAGCGTATCGCGAGCGACCCTCCCCGTCCTTACCTTTCAGTTTTTACGGTCCATGGCAGTACCTGAATGGCTAGAGCCAGCACTAGGACAAAACTCATATAAAGTGTTGACTCGTTGTTCTCCCGTACAGGTGCGTCTTTACCTTGCGAGATGTTCACCTCATAAAACTCTCCAATTTATCAGGCTTAAAAATCGTTTAAACCTTCGTGTCTTACAGTGTCTCCTGCTGTATTCACAGGCTCAGTCAATATGTCTATTTGTTGGTCTTTGGGAAAACTTTAAGAATAGGATAATTAATTCAGTTATATTTTTCAGCCTTCCCTTTGAATTAAACTCTCATCATTGACTTGATCGTCAGTTTACAGTCACCGTCGAGGAAGTGTTCAATATAGATATACAAAGGACAGCGGTAAGGCAGCTAAGACTATGTCGGGAATAAACGCTATCACTTGGTTGTTTTAGGAGCGTCTCTCCATGAATATTTGTAAAAAGAGAATGTCAGATCCCGTGTTACTTTCACAAGTTTTATTATATTCTGTTTATTCAGCATTTTCTCGTCTGTATCCTGGTTTCATGAGTGAACAAGCAACACCTGGAACGAAGCAGAAAACCAATGTAAGGGTATAAAACTATTATAAATATTTTACCCCAAAAGGACATTTCATTTTATTGAGAACAATATCCTAGACGAGAGACACATTGCCAAAGGTTTGTGGTCCTGGTATAGGAATACAGTAGTCATGTAAATGGTTTAATGATGACAAAGTCCTGATTTAACGAGACATTGACATCATTTGTGAGGAACAAAATTCGCATGTAGAGAGACAATTGAAATGTGAAATGAGAACTGCAGTCCTGTTGTAATGTGACATATAAGTGGTTAACGATACCAACGTCTTGATAAAGCGAAACAATATAATGGTTTAGCGAAAGGCAAAACTCTATAATTTGGAGGCATTGAAATTCTTTAGTGGGAAGTCCTGATTAAGGGTGAAATGAAGCTTGCTTACAGAGGAGTAGGGTCCTCATATCGAGAGGCATTGAATTCAGTAAGTGAAAAAAACAAAGTCGTGATGCAAAGGGATAAACAAAATCTTGATGTAAAGAGCATTGTTAATGGTTTAGCGAAAAAATTGAATTGTTTTTTTGGTAACAGGTTCCTGATGTAGAGAGACAAAGATATTTTAAACTGAGAAACCAAGCCCTGGTGCAGAGAAACATTTTAATGGTTGACAGAAAAACGAAGTCCTGGTGAAAATTATAACTAGAAAATACGAAAAAATTAAGCACAATTATGAAAAACAATTGTAGATGCAGGAAGACAAACAAGGTCCTTTTTGTATTGCACCATTTTACCCATTCATAACCCATCTGTGTTACTAAGGGTCTAAGTCTTACCTGATCTAAAACATATGTAGAAAACAGCGAAAAAATAAGGGTACCCATAAAACCCCTTATAACGTTACAAATTAAAACCCCTTATAACGTTACAAATTTACACTTTTGACAACAAGATATAATTTATGCTTGAGTTGTAAACATTGGACTAGTATATCCTATCAGGATAAATCTGCAGGCTTACGGTCAATTGCAACCTACCAGAGGTATCAAACCAACTTGTTACGTAAAAAACGCAGAAATTAAACGTTTTATTTGTAGATGCGGAAAGACAAACGAAGTAAACTTTTTAAAGCACCATATCGCCTTTGGACTCATCAGTGGTTTTAAGGGTCGAACGATTCAATAGTCCATATCTAACGTGTTGGGAATCATATGCTGAATGTAGCGAGACTTGGAAGGTGTCACTGAAACCTGTTATAACGTAACAAACACAATTCTGGTTACGGTAGTTAAGTTATACTTAAATGGTGAACATTGAAATAGTTTAATGAGAAACGATGTCCTGATTTATTGAAACATTGATAATGTTTTGGGCGGAAACTGAGTCAGGATGTAGATAATAACATTGACATAGTTTATTTGAAAACAAATCCTGATCTACTGGGACATTGAAGTTATTTAGGGAGAAAAAACCCAGATGTATTGAGAGAACGAGATAGCTTTATTAGGAAACAACGAGATATGAAAATGTGTAGTCAGAAACAGAGAAGTCCTCATGTCTAGCGACGTTGGAACCGTTAAGTGAAAAACCAAAGATTTTGTTTATGGAGATAATTTACAGAAAAAAGGTCTTGGTGTGTTGGGAACATCGGAAGTGCTTAGTGAGAAACGAAGTACAGAGGAGGCGACAATGGACTCGTTTAGTGAGAGACTTAAGTCTTGATGAAGAAAGACCTTGACACTGTTCAGAGAGAAACAACGTCCTGATGGAGATACAAGAAATCTGTAATTGATATTTAGTGCGACTTTTAAAATGCTAGGAAAGAAGCAAAATTTTAACGCATGAAGAGGCTGAAGTCATTTGGTGAAAACAGTGTCGAGAGAAATTGAAACCGTTTGATAAGTATGAAGTCCAAACATATTTAAACAGCTAAGTGAGAAACAAGGTCCTGATGTATGACAACTTTATTTACAATCAAGGCTCTAATTTCGGGAACTCTTTCTTTATAGAACGGCTGTCTGTTCTCTTGTATTTATCTTTGTCTATTTAAGCATTAATTTTCGACTGACGGATCGCCTATCATGTTGTCCGTCCTCTGGTACTGTTAGTATTTTGGTGCCACTGACCCTTCTTTCTCCGTTTAACCTCGTATAGGGTTCTGTCTTTCTCCATTGAACGTATTAACATGTTTAGTTCCCGACGCCTCGGTACCATTGTCTATTTTTACCTATAGGTCGATAAAACCAACTTTAAGTATCCTGAATCACTGCTTAAAAATTTAAACACCGAGTAAAATGGCCGTTTATACAATTATGTATCAAATGATGTAGCCCGAACTTCCCACACTCTTCAATAATCTTACGTTAAATACGATTTAATCCCGCGCCGGCCATAACAGGTAGCCGTGCCCAGTAGACGGTTAGTGGCGGGTGTTATGTACAGATGGTTTTAAATATAATGGAAAAGTTATGTTTATTTGAACGAAATGGTCATTTTATGTTTTATGAATCACGTATACGGCCGAAGTATAAAAACGCGCACCGACTTGACGCAACTGAATTCAATTACACCTGTAAAAAACTACTGCGCATGTCCGATCTACATTTACCCGTCGTAAAATGAGCGCTCTAAAAAGAGACATAAATGTGTTATTCCCCCATGTGGTAGTGTGAATGGCCTAGAGTGGGAGACCTCCGCCCGGTTTAATCCCCGGATTAGTATGATACCCGTGAAACAATTTATGGGTCCGAGGGGGTCACTAACGTGAACAGACAAGCAGGACGGGTGACGGGCGTGAGAATACAGTAGGTCATCTTCTCGTCCGGACGGGTGTCCGTCCGTCCGTCCGTCATTTTTCTAACTTTCATACCAGCGATTAGTACATGACGCACAACTGATAAGTCGAATGCCTAAGTCAAGTGGTATCATTTTTGGGAGTTAGTGAGGCATGGAATGTCAAATATTGCAAAATTAAATTTAGTTTTGAGTAAAAAGAACGAATTAAATTTTATTTTAATCAAATTTGATTCAAAATATAATACATGTAATCTCTTCTAAAATCATGTTCAGCAACAAATCAGAACCGATCATAAAACGAAATACCCATGCGTTAATTGATAAATCCAAATATATAAAGTTTATGAACTCAAATGAATGGGGTTTTTTTAAAACAAAATTGTCAGTCTTTCAATTCAAATGTTAATTGTTAAATCAAATATATGTTTTAAAATTTCAAAGTATTTTTGCTTATTTCAAATGTATTTTGTAAATTAAATATATCTTAATAAGGTCCAAAGATATGAATACATATATAATTACCATATATGTATCGTTTGTCATGCCATAGTGAGCACTGTATGACTGTGTGCCTTACTTTGTAATAAGAGAGCACTATAAGGTCAACAATGACGTCCTTTACCTGTCTTAAGATCCTAACGGAAGATAATGGTACTCAGGTGGGCAGAACGAGGCCTAGTGGAGAGAAGGTTACTAAACTCAGTCTGTAAGGATGGAGGGTAAGACGCACACGTGATTGCACTGTACAAATGTATAATTGATACAGTATGCCAGGAATGTCCGTTTCTTCTACGACTCATCGGTGATGTTAGGGGTCAAACAGGTTGAGTTAGAATTGGTCTAAATGACTGTTTCCACCTTTTTGGCCCCTGGCTACAGCTGTATGATGCAGTGTATTTTATTGGCATACTGTATCAATTACCAAATTACATACGTACAGTCACATGTGTGTACCTTACGTTCATCTTCTAGGACTCGTCGGTGATGTTAGGGGTCAAAAAGGTGGAAATCTGATTTGGTCTAAACTACTGTTGAAACAGGAGAGGCGAGCAAAATCCCTTACGTATATACATTTCAAAAATAAGAGGAGTACTGGGTTTTTAAAAGTAAATAATGAGTAAAGTTAAAGAATAGCATCTTAAATTATCCGCATTCTTGTTTGTAAGAAATACGACCTAGATCTAGAGTGAATTATCCGCTTCAGTACCATTTCTCTGCTGTAGGGCTTCTCCAATTGGTTTTTTTCAAAACGAAGTCAAACGGGCAATAGAAAAAGAGAACTCCAGTCTACCATTTAACTAGGTTATCATGCACTCTAGCTAGTTTTGTCAACAAGACTACCACCAAATAGCATCATTTTGACTAACTCCATCAAAAAACCGAATCGTTCCTTTTTTCGTTAAGTGTTGGGTGTGGTATTTAATTTCGAATTGTGTCCCTTTATTTTGACGTTTTTGTTTATCGTTTTATTTATTTTTTCTTTTTCTTTTGATACATACTCTTTGCAAGTAATACTATAATCAAATCCGGGTTGTGATATGAGAGTTGATGAAGGTTGTGGTAATGTCGTGAGGTTTGGTAGTTTTCATTTAAAGGTCCTGTCTGGACTAGCGAGGTATTCTAACTGCTGGGGTGGCACGACCACTAATCGGCTAGCTTTATTACCGGGTTTTGTTTGGATCTGCGTAAATATAAACACATAAAACGCCCCAAATTGACACTTTTTCTCTCACACAGCGACATCTTAAACCATTTCCTTTACAAAACCAATCAATTTCACGAAATCCCCAGATTGGGAGGAGAACGCTTTACCCACGGTTTCTAAAGAGCTATGCTATTGTTGTGTTATATATTTTTCTAGTTTCCGGAAATTTGTGATTTTATGTGTCGAACGTGTTTAAAACGGATGCATACACATTCGTCTCGACCCCATAGATTTGAGCTCAAACAGAAAACGAGCATTAAACGTCCTCACCGATTTCTCGTATTACCGGGGTGTATTGAGATTTATCATAAAGTGTGATATTCAGTCGGGGGTACCCATGAGAAAGGCTAGTCTTTGTTGTTAATGGCTCATCTGACTCCATAAACGCCGTTACACTGTAAAATGACACGAAATGTTCTCACGAACAATCTAAATTCTGAAAAATAGCAAACTATTTACAGAAAACGAGAGGGCATTGGGTGAAGTACGTTCAAAGTTAAACCTGAATTAGTATAAATATAAAAAGTAAACAACTACTAGTAAAACTCTCTACTAGTATAGAGACAAAAATATCTAGAGAGAATATCTCGTATAAGTTAATCCATGATCTAGTGTAAATAGGGAATATATACCATAAACCCTTTATTAGCAAAAATAATTTGGACGTCTCTAATAAGTAAAACCCTTAATCCAGGAATAACTACACAAAAACACTTTATAAGTATAAACAATGAATATCTACAATATAATCATTGTGAGGGATCATAGAGAGAATATACCTGAAGTAAAGTAAACATTTAGACAAGAGTAGAAATACAGAGGATAAATTGTCCTCATTAGATAAATGAGGTGTGTGAAATCATTATCATCATATGTCTTATTGACAGTGAATACTCTCAGAATATCATAATCGAACGGTTACAGACAAACTACATGGAGACAAAATTAACAACCTGGGGGTAATGGACAGACATCAATCAGTTCGTTCAATCCTGGGGGTAATGGACAGACATCAATCAGTGCGTTCAATCCTGGGGGTAATGGACAGACATCAATCAGTGCGTTCAATTCTGGGGGTAATGGTCATTGACATTTATCAGTGGGGTTGACTCCGGTTGAAATGGACAGACATTAATCAGTGGGGTTAATTAAGGGGAGATTAACAGGTCTATGGGATTTATCACCGGGGGACATGGACAGAAATTTGCCCAGAGAAGGTGGACAGGCAATTATTTATGGGGTTGACCATGGGTATAACGGACAAACGTTTATCAGTGGTGTTACCCCTGTGGAAATGGACGGAAACATTTTAATGTGAAGTCGGTCCTTTGGAAGACGGGTAGAGACATTTATCAGTAAGGTCGATCCCAAGGATCTTAGATAGATTCCCCTCATTATTAGAACAAAAATTAAGAAATTAAAAGGATAACAAAACGAACAAAAGTACAATACAGATTTGCAAAATTGTTACACTTCAATCATTGCATTGAAAAATATATGTAACGATTCACATGGCTTCAAAGCTTTTCCAATGGGTTTTTTGAACAAACGAAAATACTATCGATAATTATAAATAATTTGTTTTTGATTAATTAATTGAAATATTGTATCTATATTGTATTTGCATACAGAACGAATATTGCTTTGACACACACTAAAATTAATCATTCTTCATGTTTTTTGACGCTAGATTATTCACTTAAATCTAGCAAGTTCAGTTTTGCTGTACAACGTTATAATGTTTAATATAATAAAACTAATATGCAACAAAGTGGAAAATTATACATTTTTATGACTGTTTTAGTAAGACAAACCTAAAAATAAATTATCCGCTAAATATTTTTAAAAAAAGGTTTGATAGCAGAACTTTTTTTATATCAAACGTTAAATCTGCAAACATTGATAAGGGGTAGGGGTATTTTAAATTGCTTTCCCGAGTTAAAAGAGTAAGTTAAATACATTTTACTTCCATAATTTAAAAGAAAATACTGTCAATTCTGTATACATTCAAACATAACTGATAATACACTTGGAAGAAATTGTATGAATTTGTCCTGCAAATGATCAAAACAGCAAAATTCGCTTAGAATCACATAGTATGTGAAATTGGTATCTTTGACCGATCAAAGCACAAAAACGAGCACATGAACATATAATTTTTCTTTTTGTCTTTTCTGCTATGCCATTAATTCCATTTCCAAAATTACATATGAGAAAAAAAGTTTAATACAGGAAGTTTTTGACTTCTCAGAGATGTACATCCTTTTAGCATGTTGTCAAAGTGACCAAACCCTAATGGTGAACATTTAATCTCGTAGTATTTTGACCGGACAGTGAAAAACGGCAAAATCTACCATATTAAATATCAAACATATTTATAATTTTTATAGTTTTGAGTTTTGTCCCATTGCTAAAAAAATTGACGTGTGTTCATACAACAAATCAGAAATTAAAAAGTTTATCTAAATCTGAATAGTTTTTTAAAACTCTACATCTTAATATTCTGTGCTTATTAAAAGAGAAAATATCTGTTTAATAACAATCATAGTTGTACATTCATTCTCTTAAATGTTAGAGGTATTGGTATGGCGATGATGTGTGTCACAGCATGTAGTAATCCGACACTACACGGTTTTTTCTAAGCCTTTTATTTTTCAATGACAGTTGCATAATTTGACATATCATTCATTTTGATGAAATAGCACTTAATCGTCCCGGACTTTTGCTCATTTTTTTTTGTGAAAGAAGCATTCGTCACGTTTTGAATTTAGATACTGATACGACATTACAATCATTAGACACAGACAAATATTGCAATTTAGATTAAATAGAAAAATTATCTTAAAAATTAAACTTTGTATGCTTTTTTTGCCATAAAAATCGTGTTCGATATTAATGAAACGTTTGCGACTTGCAGCGTTTAGGCAAATCAGTATTGTACCTAAATTGGTCTTGACATACTTTTAACTTCGCTTGCTGAATGTTATTCAAGGGTCCGATATTACTTAGATATCATAAAGAAATTTTATCATTTAATTTTTTTTTTTTAATCATTTAAGATTTTTTGTTTGGTAATGAAGATATCCATTGTAGGAAAAAAGGTTCTGCTGCAATTATGTTTTTTGTTTTTGTTTTGTAAATTAACTCTAAAATGGAGACCCCCAGCAGTGAAGCGGCCCCTGGGGAAGATGGACAAATCCCTCAGTAGCCCGTCGGACACTTGGTACACACGCCTACATGCTTAAAACAGACATAAACGCGTTAAATTGTGGCACTTAAATGGTCCTCCCACCATAAAGTCTACTTAGTCAGGGGAGATTACTCGCGCACTTTATCGGAGTTTGATGGCCGAAGCTCGGTGCGGTGGAATCAAACGGTTGTAAAATATAATCCAGTCATTAAATTCAACTATCAAATAAAATAAAACTTTTGTGTAAATCAACAATTTACTATCGTCCAGAAAAATGAGTAATTTTATGTTTTAAATTATCGGTGGGAACCTGAATGTAGCTGTCTTCAATAAGGTACCCAAGAACACAGTGATATAAGAAACTGAATAGAGATATTTAAGTTTTCGCTGATAAATGGCTTGGTATGTAACGTGTTACGTGTTTTTAAACTTTAAGCTATGCTAAGCGAAATTCCTGTGAGTGTTACTTTAAATGTGAATAGAAATAAAACGGTTTTTATCTTTCTTTACATATAGTTGAATATTTCCCAGATTGATCAGTGTAGGATACCCTGTACTAGCTGACCTAGCTAAGTGGAGCTCAGTTTGTGTATCGTTAATGTTTAAACCCCACTTCTATTTATTAATAATGACCATCGGTAAAATTTTAACTTTTACATCTTTTTTTTCCAATTTGATGTTCATTGTTTTTTTGGTGGATAACTTTTCCTGTGTTAACAGCAACCTGATGTAAGGAATCTTTATTTGCCAAAGTTAAGTTATTTAAAATAAAGAGCAGCATAAAGGCAACAATTAGTAAACCTCAAAAAAATTTTTTTGTAATAATTGATAGCACACACTGCATTAAAAAATATCAATAATTTTATAAAAAATATTTTTCGACAAAAACATTTTCTGTAATAAAGAACACATCAAAATCAGACATTAATAATAATACTCCAATTTGTCAACCTCAACAAAGCTTTTTTGTAATATTTGATAGCATACACTGTATAGAAATATCATTAACTTTACACAACGATCTGTCGACCAAAACATTATCTATAATTGAACACATTAAAATCACGCATTAATACTCCAATTTGTCGACCTCAAAAAAGTCTTTTTTGTATTAATTGATAACATATAAAAATACCAATAACTTTATAAAATGAGTTGTCGACCAGATTTTTTCCTATAATAGAACACATCAAACTCATAATTATACTTCAATTTGTCAACCT
>JAUMHH010152137.1:0-37687 GCA_032359455.1 Chlamys rubida | reverse complement strand
TATTATTAAGAGACAAAAAGACATAAAGAAAGGAGGTCTAGAGAAGCTACCGCTTAAAAATAGACCGAAGATCAGGTAATCAGGTAATCAGGTAATATACTATATCACCATATTCGAGAAGTGGTCTTATAAAGGAGAAATATATAGTTTGCAAAGTTTGTCTATCTAATTGGAATTTCAAAGATCTCATTATATTAATTTTAAAGGAGGCTTTGACAATGATATAATTAACTTGATCTAGCCAACGACCATCTCCAGAGTAGTACACACCAAGGTGCTTGTGAGAGGATACATTATTTATTGGAAAGTTGTTCATATGTAGAGGGGGTGGTAAATGGGCTTTCGTTTCCTGCTTATTAACATAGTTTCAGTTTTTCGGGGATTGAAGTCTACAAGCCACTGTCGGGACCACACATGAATTTTATTAATATCTGATTCTAATGTAGCATGTGCCGTAACGGGATTGTCTACTACTATGTAAAGGGACGTATCATCGGCAAATAGCTTAATTGTGGAATTGATTTCATAAACAATGTCATTAATATATACAAGAAATAAAAGAGGACCGAGGATCGAGTCCTAAGGTACCCCAGCTGTGATAGATGACCAGTCCGACTTACAATTATTTAAAATCACCCTTTGTTTCCTGTTATTGAGATACTTTTTTTAACCATTTTAGTAAATTGCCAGATATGCCAAGTTTGGAAAGTTTGAAGAGGAGATCTCGATGCCAGACTCGGTCGAAGGCTTTGCTTACGTCACAGAAAACAACTCGATTTTTTTTGCCTGAATCTAAGGCTTTACCGGCGTCATCGGCTATGCTAACGAGTTGATTTATGGTTCGATCCTTTGACAGGCTTTGAAGTCGGCCGTCTATCCTTTGTAATCTTCAAAGGACAGGTATCAGCCTAGCGATTTGGCAGTTGTTTTTTTTACCTGAGACTGCCAATCAAACAGCTATCTTCGTGCCTGACATATTCCAGGGGTGTAGAGAGCGAAAGTGAGCGTAACCCCTGGATATCGAGGAGATATATAGTAGAGCAAAGTAACAAGTATGTACATTCGTAGACACCATCTTGTCCGGAAAACTTCCACCCAACTTTGGTTTAAACTTAAGAGGCTTAACTCCTGTCCTATATATAGATCTGGCGTACTGATCCCATGTTTTTTAATAGAGTTATTGCCTTTTTTGTTATTTTGAGAATTGCAAATCTTCTTCAGACAACTTGTTTTCATTCGGGTTTTTTCTTGTTGAAAGCCTACATTTCTGTTCGTGGAGTGCCAAACACACGGCTTAGGAGTATTGATTGATATTAGCAAAAATGATGAAAAAGGAAGCGGCGTCCAACAAAATAAATTGGATATGTTCTCATCTGAAAAAAGTCAAAAGAGATGGAAAGCACAAAGTACTGAGGGCGTGCACACGATAAGAAGTGATGACGACTTAGATAATTAATTCATCTCCAAAAGAACAATTGCCTTATTCAACGTGTGATTTTATTGAACGTCGTTTTTTGTTTTTGGAACTTGTATTTCGGATATTCTTCCAAATTAGTAACTTAATTTGTGCTTAATATTTCAGTGACTATGAAAAGTTTTCAGATATCAGAAAATCGCTTTACACCATTATTTACTTAAAACACAGGAACTCAAAACCATGGTTTAAGTCGTTCAACTTATTCATTATGATTGGCTGGGTAACCTGACTAGCTTCATGGATAAATCCTATCAAGGTTGTTTGTCCTTGTGAGAGCATACCTATACCTATAAAAACAAACAAAATCTGATATTGTTGGCAATATTTTAATACACCAGGTTCATTCAGCACCATCGATAATAACAGTATTGACAGCCTATAACAATACAAACAACAACATAATAAATATGTATATACACGGGATAAAACACCTCATCATGAGATAATAAGTTACATTTAAAATATATAAACATATATGTTTCTAGGATTGATATAAATGTATAACTAGCCCATTTAGTGAGCTACAAAGGCCCATTTAGTGAGCTACAAAGGCCCATTTGTGATGTATGCCTGTAGACCAAGCGTTCGTGATATTGGGCGATGTTCTGTGAAATTAACATTTATTTATAGCAATTACCTACGAACGTTTATTTTGAACAATTATTTTGAAAACTTAACACATACAAATACAACGTCGATAATTGCATATCTATTTATCTATGCTTGTTGTAAAATATTATGTTTGAATTCAAGAATGCTTTATTTTGCTCAATGAAGAATCTCTGTTATTCCTTTACGTGGTCCCCGCTCCATCACTTGACGTTGCTGATATTTCACCACTATTTGTCGCTGATATTTCACCACTATTTGTCGCTGACATCCTACCACTAGATGTCGCTGATGTTCTATCACGAGACGTCGCTGGTCGGATTCTATGACGCGACATCATGGCCTCTGCGAAGTTTTGTATGACAAGTTTCGTGGCCTGAATGCTCTTCCTCTGGACGTATTTTGCGAACATGTTCCTGACGCCTAATGTCACTTTGCGCCTCTGTCTGAGCGTGTATTTGTACGTTTTATTGTCTTTGTGCTTCCGGATTCGGTGGTCGATTTCTCTAAGTTTGTTGTCTAACTTCAATAGTTGGGTCCTGCCATACATTTCGGCCCGGGCGAGTTTCTGGATTTTGTCCAAGGACTCGGGCGAAACATCAGTTGGTAGCTCCATGGTTAGAGTTTATGGTTTACCTAAATGAAAATAAAATACAAATTACGATTTTCCAGACTAACAAATTGAATCTATCGATGTTATGTATCGCATAACTCCGTCTAAGTACGAAGTGGTTGTATACATATATTATAAAAGTGTCATATTTTTGTCACATGCAAAACACATTTCTAGGGCTATGAATAAATCGTGTCGGTGTCACTTTTACGCTTCCTCTTCCGCCTCACATTACATCGTAAGAAGCAAACATTTAAATAACATAAGGCTGTTCCAGAAATGGCGTTTGTACTAACGTAAGAAAAAACTTGTAAAATACCGCAAATAATTGGGAATACTTGTATTAAAATGACTTACATATATAGACGTTTATGCATTGAACTTTTTTTAAAAATTATTTTAGTTTATTTGATAGTGTTTACTTTAGATCCTTGATAAAAAGTATTGTCTCTTGTCCTCATTTTCATCCTATAGACAAGTTATGTTTGTATTTGAGATAATGAGATTTAATCATTCAGCCATTAAATCTGTTTATCAAATGAAGTACAACTTGTTGATGGTAGCTGTCCATCCAGCCTGTGCTACTCGGTATTAGTCTGTCTGAAAGGTTATCGCCCTTGGTGAAATCTTCACACTTCGCTGGATTTGTTAACAAAGGCCTCGGTGCTGTGGTACATTATGCAATGTAGATTGGTAAATTTGGTATCAAATGTATTTTAATTTGTATTGATTTGTTTTACGAGGTAGATATACTCTTTAATATAATTTATTCGACCCTATTGTATCCATCAATCACTTGAAACGCATTCTATGCCGGGGGCACACCAAGGGTCATTTCTAATATAGTTTGTGGTATTTAATTATTATATCTACTCAATTCATTCTAATTTTTAAATTATTGGTGGAACTGATTAGGGCATATCACACCTTTTCACCCCTATACACTGTTATAATAATGTTTTTGAGTTTAGGGGCAAGGATGTGAGAATAAGGAATAGCCGCAAGTATACTAGCCCGTATCATAGAGAGGCAGGTGAAAATGCTGCTGTTGAGCCTGGGCTATCAAGTCGGCAATAAATCGAAAAAGAAATAGCGGCAGGTAGGGTGGATGGTCCTTATGATAGACCCTCCTATGGGTTTCAATTACCAAGTCTGATGGTTCTTGGAGGCTTTTGTCACCATCTGTCTTATCCCGAGAATAGCAGCGTCAATTCTAGCATTGCAGATGGGTCAAACGCTTTAATGGGACAATAGATATCAAGTCAGCTTTTAGATTAATGCCTATCTCCCCATTCAGGGATAAATATGTCTACCTATGGAGTGTGCAACTTCCTGTGCATTGTTTGAAAAATTATCTAGTCTTTTGGAATGGATTGTAAAGAATAGGGTAAAGTTACAGAATATTGAGCTACAAGGCGATTTACAGCATTATCTTGATGATTTCTTCTTTGCGGGTAGAGAGGATTACCAGGTCCCTAGTGTTTCAACTGATCTGGCAACCAATATTTCTGATACTGTGCTTCAGAATATCATGAATCAGGAATATGTAAATTTAAGCTAAACCCTTAAATGAAGACGAAAAGCTTTTTTCTATTCAAAAGGGTGAACTCGTCCTGTAAGGTAAATCAAAACCGCCCAAAATCATATATCTTGATCAGTGGACATATGCGTTTATTCGTTACATGTCTGTGTACATCTCAGCCCTCCCTGCTAGTGCTGCTGGCTTATTGAAATATATGCACACAGTGCGTTTGGGTGCAAAGAGGGTAGGGGCTTTGGTTGGCGTGAGTACGACGAACAATTTCGGTTAAAGAGGGCAAGGGATAACAGTATCCCCTGGCATTCTATTGATGAGGAGTTGTGGTTATTATATATGCATGCTCAAGACCCTCAGTCCTCATCTGTATCTAGGCCAGGTATTCAAATTAGAAAGTGCTATGACTTCAATTACCAGGGGTCATTTAAAAGCATTCCTTGCCTGTTCAAACATGTGTGCTTGACTTGCTCAGGTAATCACCCAATGTTGAGTTGTTTTAAGCGTTCTTCTTCTTCACAGCATTCAAACACTAATTCTGATTTTATGTCAGGAGGAACCAACGCAAGACCAGACAGTACTAACTCCCTGCCCAAGCCTCAAAATAGGTTCACCTTCAAACAGAATGGCCCTGGGATCAACTCCAATTAATGTTGATGTCCTGGAGCATTTGTCCCGAGCACATCCTGATCAGACCTTAGCAGATGATTTGGTGAATGGTTTTCGTCATGGATTTTTCCTTACATTATGAGGGCCCTCGTTGCTCAACTTCCTGTATTAATCTTAATTCTCTTCAAGGTAGAGAGGATATTGCTTGGCAATAAATCGAAAAAGAAATAGCGGCAGGTAGGGTGGATGGCCCTTATGATAGACCCATTTCAGTTCCCATGTCTGATGGTTCTTGGAGGCTTTTGTCACCATTTGTCTTATCCCGAAAATAGCAGCTTCAATTCTGGCATTGCAGATGCATTTTGTTCAGTGCATTATACTTCTTTTGATCGGATAGTGGATATGGTGCATAAACTTGAGTCAAACGCTTTAATTGGAAAATGGATAGCAAGTCAGCTTTTAGATTAATGCCTATCTCCCCATTCAGGGATAAATATTTTTACGACAAATGTCTACCTATGGAGTGTGCAACTTCCTGTGCATTGTTTGAAAAATTATCTAGTCTTTTGGAATGGATTGTAAAGAATAGGGTAAAGTTACAGAATATTGAGCTACAAGGCGATTTACAGCATTATCTTGATGAATTCTTCTTTGCGGGTAGAGAGGATACTGATGATTGTCAATTTCGTATGGAAAACTTTATTCAAGTATGTTCAGAGTTAGGGGTTCCTTTAGCAGATGAAAAGACAGTTTGGCCAAATAATGTTATGACATTTTTAGGACTTGAGATTGATGCTTGTTGTCTCCCCTTCTAACCATGAAAAAGGTCACATTAAAGCAGTTGCAATCCGTAACAGGGTCTTTGAATTTTTGTGCAAGGGCTATACCCCCAGCAAGAGCTTGTATTCGTCCTTTTTATGATGCAAGAGTTAGAATACACTACCACTTTTTAAGGGTCAACAAAGCAATGAAGGAAGACATTCATACTTGGCTTCCATTTTTAGATCTGTTTAATGGTTATTGCAGTTTTCCGGATCTATCTTGGATGTCGAATAGTTCTTTGGAGTTGTTTGGAGTTTTTTACAGATAGTGCAGGGGCACTGGGTCTAATGGTGGTGGTGCTTACTTTCAGGGGAAATGGGCGTTCATGTCTTGGCCATTGAACTGGATAGAGGTTGCAATTATATCTGACATCACATTTTTGGAGCTGGTCCCTGTTGTTATGGCCTTCTATATCTGGGGTTCAGAATTGGCCAACAAAAAAAATCGTTTTGCACATTGACAACAAAGCTCTGGTTTCAACAATTAACGAGAAATCATCAAAATCTTTGGGGTGATGCACTTGTTAATGACTTTTGTACTCAAGTCTATGCTTCCTAATATTCAGTGTAGGGCATAGCATATTGAGGGGAAAGTTAATTGCATTGCCGATGCTATTTCTCGCCAGCAATGGGACCGATTTCGAGGCTACCATTGCCATTTGCAATATTTGTGTAGCCCATTTGGACAATTAGTATTGATTTGTTGATTGTGTGTATAGATTGCCAAAATCGCCAACAATTGGTGGGTCCGTAATCTACCATTGCCATTTGCAATATTTGTGGAGCCCATTTAATCAATTAGTATGGATTTGTTGTTTTTATTGTCGGTTAATACCAAGTTCGTTTACTGATGGCGGTGGCTAAAACTCTAGTTGAGTTTTGCCATTTGGCGGAGTTTCACTTGACCAACAGTAACGCGATTGATTTTAAATTCATTTAACAGTATATCAACATATTAACTGATTTAATAAGGTGAGCTACTGTTCCCAGAGTTCATCTTTTTATGTGTTGAAGCCAGGACCTTACTTTGCCAATAATTAAAACAATTAAAGAATCCTTAACTATATATTTGTCTTTTGATCTTCTATTTGATAACTATCCACATTTAGGGGGACACAGCACAAGCATTACGTGGGCTATCTTGTTTTCGTATGACGTTTTTGAAATTCCTGGTATTCATTTTTATCCGAATCGCCGCATGACTTAACTTATCCCTAGGTCATTGATCTATTCTCACGCTCATGCATGCCCAAAAGTCCGAAATGGATTGTGTTGTAGAGTCAAAATGTGTTTATTATAGAATCTAGAGTGAACACTCTAAGTTTTCTCCTAACCCACAAAGTCTCGATTTCCTGAATAGGATTTTCTTATTTTGGTGACTACCCTTTCCTTCTAGGTTCAACTTGCGTTGTTTTGCTTTTTTAACGTCCGAACGGTGTTTATATCCATGACCCGATGTTAGGCGGTATTCTTACCTTAATATACGTTATTATCTTCGGTAGCTACCCATGAAACAACTCAGTAAGCTTGGTTCGTAATTTGAGACATATTGAATTCGCCTTTCCTCATTTTTTTTCACCAGAAACATTTTCAAAAGTGTTCAAATCATAAAATGCTTTCGACAAAGTTTTTAAGTGCCATGGCTTGTATACATGTGCTATTTTCAGAAAATTTCAAAACGAGTTGATCCATTGTCGTACGTTACCCCGGGCCCTTTTCCCACATTCTCTGACGTCTGTCCCGATGTCGGACTGGTGATGTTGCTAAATCAGTAGTCCGTTAAATCAATCTTAAGATACGCACAATCGATCCTTACTTTATATATAGGCCATGCAGTTGATTCCGTAACCTTAATCATCGTTCCGTGTCATTTCCCGTCAACTTTTACCGCTGTGCCCACTTGACACATCGTCTGTGGAGCAGCCATTTATGCTACGACGCGTAGTAATTTACTATCATGGGGAAATGTGAGTCGGCTAGCCTATCAAATTCGCGAGAAGGTATATATATATACATTGACATACGCACAAAATATTACTTTATATAATAAGTCTTTGATATGTAATATATATAATGTTGAACGAAATATTATATATATGGCATTGAAAGACTTCTGCTTTTCAATAAGCTAGCCCCGTACCATTTAAAACATGCTACACAGGTATGCTTCACGTGATATGTATTATTTGGTGCACAATTAAAGGAGCCGTTGTGAAAATATTTTACCCTTGTAGGTATGTTTTTTATTCTTGTCGACATATTCTGACAATTCTGTAGCTACCTTGAAAAAAAGCATTTAACTGAGTAAAACATTCATCAAATAACGCAATTATTGCATTCGCATTCGGTTATATGCGTGTGAAATTCACCTACCTCATTTGTATACCGTATAAGTATATTGTCTATAGTTGATTTTGTTCGTGTGAAAGCTAGTATAATTTCTTTGGTAGAACAGAATAGGGATAAAAAACCTTCTGTTTGAATAATGTGGAAGGATATGCCACTCGAATTTGAAAATTCGATATAATTTTTTACTGACGTTTTTTATTCAGGTTATATGATTTTCCATACTACATATAGATTCGTTGGATATGTTTGAAATGTTTAATCACACGGTGACATACTACTGGGTCTTCTAACATTGTTTCGGGAAACAATTGTATTTTACACAACTCATTTTATACATAATATTACAAGTTACATGTTCAAACTAAATATTACAAGCTCTGTGTATAAACTGCGTATATAGCGCTCAATCTGTGGCAAGTGTGAATATTGCATCAACAATATAACTGTTAAACACGTTGTTAAATGTATTATTTCTTACCTGATCCAGATCGAACACCTCTATGCCGGTCGATCCCACGATGGTTATTGGAATGTTGGACACGCCCTCCTCTATGTAAGCGTCGTAGTGAAACTTGTTGAAGGTTGGCACGTTGTCGTCTAGATCATCCACCATCACCGTCACTGTCGTGGTGGCTGTAGAGTTGGTAGTCGGCTCTCCGGGTTCTGTTATCTCTTCAGCCTACACGAATTTGTAATAATATATCACGTTATACCATTATACTTATAAAGGAAGGATTACATCTGGCATGTATAATATCTTCCTTGTCAGTATATGAGTGCATAAAAGGTAAGTTAATCATTACAAATCGCACGTTTTGGTGATGTGGATATGCGTAGTTTTGTTAAAAAATGTGTTTATCTTGATTAATTTGATGGGGTTGAGTAAAAAATAAATCGATTTTTAATTAATGAATACCAAAAGATTAAAAATTGAATGCATGAGTGCAGTTTGGGTTTGATAATCAGTCTATATACATGAATATAAATGTAGGCCTTTGTAATCAAAATTGAACGAATATGCAATTATTATCTCAATATGAATTAAAATGATTATAAAGAATGCATTGCAGTACTATCCTTTCATCATAAAATCAAAAACATAACTTTTAACCAGATTTACAACCAAGAGGCCCTCGGGCCTCGATAGCTCACCTGGATATTTAAGCAATCGTTGCAAAGTATTCCCATTAAATCTTTAACTGCAAATATTTTCTCCGCTCCGATTTTTTTGTTTTTTGTTTTGTTAGCTCAGATATAGGCTCTTTTCCTTATAGTTCTCCAGATTTCATATATCATACTTCATACATCCCTTATATTTTGTTACTAACATTTCATCAGTCCGATTTACAAAAAAAAAAAAAAAAAGAAAAAAGATAATTCCTTGCTCCTTGCTATAATGTACACACAGATAATTCCTTGCTATACTGTACACACATATAATTCCTTGCTCCTTGCTATAATGTACTTCAGTAGCTTACCTGCAGTGCACTATCGGTGGTCCTGCATCAAGGTTGTCGTAGGCCCGAATTTTCTGTCGCAGTAACAGCAAGGAGTTACCGAAGCGTGGCACCCCGTGATCTGGCCACGTGGTGTAGTGATACTGCTTTAGCTCACTGAATTGGTTACCCTGGAAACAACATATCATACGTTTAATTGTGTTCAATTAAGTTTACGTATTTATTGGGAACATGTTACTATTTTTTTTATATTTATGACAGAACACTGTATTTGGTTATCTGTATGGAAATACCCACCTTAGAGAGTTGGAATGTACGGATTGTGAAATCTGGCAGATGGTCAACGTCGACAAGTTCTACTGCTATCCCGGCATATATTTCTTTTCCTGTGTCAGGCCAATATTGCTCACATTTTTTCTAAACAAAACCAACAACATTTTAATTGATTTAAATTCATATGTTTAATAGCCGAATTAAAAGTCTAACATTTCAAACAGAAGTTGTGCAATATTCGATTGATGTAGTATAAGGTACAATGTAAGTAACTAAGAAGCAATCAAGCTTTGTCATGACACATTATTTCCATAAATATTTCATTATGAACCAATGATACAAAAAACCTTAAAATTTGTAACTTTTGCATACAAATATGATTATAATTACTAGTCGACAATAAGTAAAGGTGACCTCTTCACATTTTGGGTACTGACCTTGCCCGTCTCTGTTGGGTTTGTTAGCATTATAATTGTCTTGGATTTCTCCTGCCACGCCATTCTCCATATATGGTCTATTGTGGGCTTTGTTGGGCCTAAAGTAAATAGGTATACGTTTGAATGATAATCAACCCTCTAAGTAATGAAACATTCATATTTTATAATAGACTTTATGCTCCAATAAACATTATTTCCCTGAGAAATAGTGACATGAGTCCAACGATTACTTATAAACTAATGATACGTCTTAAAATAGACAACAGAGCCATATATAAACGCTTGCTTCATCTACTCGCCTGAACAATTATCAGGAAATTCGTTTTCTTCTCGTCCTGATTCATGTCTAAAATAACACATCATAAACTAATACATCTCCGTTACTACATCTTAACGAGAAAAGTCTGTTCATCAAGCAAAAACAATCCCATCTTCATGTAATTGGACAAACGGATAACATCAAAAACAACCCAGAAAATCGATTTCATTTCAAAGTATTGCATCATAAATTGGCAATTGTGATAATAATCGTACATCCCACCACTGTTAGAAGGCTTTGGTTGTTTTATTTGCCGACGTATTGACGTCGTAGAAGTACAGCAGAGAAAACGGCTGGCAGATTGTACCGCACAAACAAATATGATAACCCACGACGAGGTAATTAAACTTCAGCTCTGTAACTAAGATATCCCTCCCACTGTCTTGGAGTGAGTAAGGAAAAGCAAATTAAATTTCCCCGACATCCCCTTCCTGTTGATATTACTGTCGTACAATCTCGGCAAAACATACGCCATAGATCAATGATGTCGCCTTTTTTTGTCTTCTATCTGTTCTGCTTTGATAAGAACCACATGCGCCTATCAGTCCTTTAACTTACGTACCTTGTGCTGCGATATAGGCTTTCGATTTCTTATAACCCTGTAAAGAAGATTTGCATATAATCATCTTGTCAGTTTGATAAGTAATGTAGAGTGTCTGCACTGTTATTCTGACATAATGAAATAACTCCATAGCCAGCTAATACGTATGAGGTTATACTACTCAACAGTGAATTGACTACAACAAAAGAGCCTGTTCTGTTAGTAAATAATTTCTTACGACGGAACTGGATTATCAAACATAAGCGTATTGTGATGGGCGACAATAATTGTATGTTGGAACTATATCCCCGTGGACTTGTAATTGTGTTGTCCTGACAAAGCAGACACAATGAGCGCGCGATATATATGATGTGATGTGCTATTTACTACATATTACATTATAGATAACACAGAAATTGATGTCAGCTTCCTCCTAATTTTAGAAAATTGCATTTACGTTATTTGTGAACGTCTTCATTAATGTCATGTGAGTGATTACATTTCATGAGGGATGGGTAATTCACGTGCGCATTAAAACACACGCCGAGTTTAGAAGCAGCCGTAATTAAATGTGCAAGCAACGCAATTTATTTATAATTTAAAACAACAAGGAAATTTAGAAATTAAATAGCGGTTTTCTAGAGAGAAACACAATATGCATTAGTAAGGTAATTGATATAGAGCCTGTTAAGAAACCGTAATGTAAAAAAGAAAATAAAACGATTTTAGATTAACTGTTTCTTTTGAAAAGGGAAACGCAGGGTAATCTAAATCATAATGAGTATAAATGTTTTTTGAATCAGACGATTGATTATAATTGACACAAACACAGGAATAAACAATCATCATTTATACCAAGAACGAGTGAAATGATCATTCAAAACGATCGCTAGGAAAGGAAGTTAAAATCGATTTCATATTATGTTTTCAAAAATAATCATTCAATTTTGCCCATGGACCGATAGCATTAGGTGTCAGTTTCCACGAGATAGTCCATACTTACGCCAGTCATAATTACCCTCATATTTACTTTACGTCAAAAATATGTTATCCTCATATTTACATCATTCAATGACGTCCACATACTATCCTTAAATAATGTCACCCTGATATTTACGTCAATCGGAGTTCCCTCATTTTTACGTCAGTTAGTGTTACCCTGACATTACGTCAATCAGTGTAATTTTTAAAATAGTGTAAGGTAAGGCTCTCAATTGCAGTTTATATTACTCTACACGTAAATAACAACGCAATTCACTTACAAAACGCATTTCGAAAAATACTGTAGACTAATGAAAACAAATAACATCGAAAGGAAGCAATGCCAATTACAATATATAAATTAAATATGTATTTGAACACTTATATAGCCCGGAGAATGACAGTGAGGCTAGAGTTAAAAAATATACGAAACTGATTCGCAGCTCACGTTATTGTAAGATTTCATTTTTTCTCTTAATCATGAAATTTAAAGAGGCAAATAAACATCAATTTATAAATCGTGTACAATGTCGGTCACATATTCTCTACTCACGTCTATATAGTTTGCATTGGTATAATCATCGTGAACATCGTTTACCACGGGCTTTATTACAACTCTTGTATGATCATCTGAAAAATAATATAAAAATAAAAAAGATGAAAGTTTTTTTCAAAGTAACACATTTTGCTATCCTCTCGGAAACATCTCAGTTCAACTATTTCACGTATCATGCAGCAATAAGGATATACATTACAAAGTTTCGAGGAGATAAAAAATACAACTTACATGCAATTATATTTCCATATCTGTTCTTGTTTTTGTTTTCTGTTTTCTTCGCCACTTCACAATTTGCAGTCAGGCCAGCAGGTATCAGCTGTTCAAGAAAGACAAGAAAGCGATTTTAAACATTATTCTGATGGTGTTTAATGAAAAATATTTACATGCATATTTTGCATATATCAATTGTATCATATAACATATACAATATGAATATATAAGTTGATGATACAAAATTATCAATTTATCATAGAGCAGTATTGATTGCATAATATATCATTTTCAATTGTATAACAGAATATTCAAATTAGAAAGTAGCAATTGTATAAACACTGAGATTTCTTATAAATAGCGAAATGTCTTTTTTTCGATTATACGAACAAGAATTTTGTCATAACAGAAGACACTGAGTGAAACGTGAGCTATTTTGTCCCCCATCCCCTAGAATAAGCACTTAAACGTTGTCTCACAAAAAGAAGGATGCGTAATATGATTAACCAACTGCAGTAAAGATAAAGGACTTCATAGATATTGACATCCATTCGATATGATGTTACACCAACCACCCAAATTTAAAAACTAACAAAAAAACAAAATAGTCCTATCAAATATTTTCTCAAGGAAAACAGACCAATGCTGCACTGTTTGGATCCTTGTCTTCTACGTCATTAAATGAAGGTTAACGTTAGACATAACAGTTCGCGTAGGAAACCAATATGTCATTGTACAAGTCATTTACCGTACGAGCTATGGTGGGAATCACACAAGGCTAAAGTGTAGAATCTATAGTCGGAGTAGGCATCACTATCATATTAGTCGCGACATTTAGATAATTCAGGTCATTTTTGTTCTTGACATTTATCCAAAAAGAGATTGATCGTGCATGTTCAACTAAACGACAGTCTGGTTCGTTTTTGTTTTCTATATTGCCATGCTATCAAATGACGTTTTTTGTCTTTACAAATGACTCCCTCCAGACACCGCTAACTCAGGCTCCCGAACAGAGCCATCGAGAAATACACGCAAGTTTATTGGGCATAATGACATTATTTCTAATAATAGAATTTCAATATCTTTAAGCTATTAGAGAGTAGTTATCTTAACCTGGAGGAGACAGATTAACATGATAAATTTTGCGTATAGAAATAGAAATATCAATTCATTTTCAACTTTTCCATTTCTTTTTCCATTGATATGGTGTTTTTGTTTTGCTTCGTTTTTAAGCAATTACCCTTACCCGGTACTCCCGACGTAGGCCCTCCGCCTCGTTTTCCTTGTTCTGTTTCACGTAATCCCACAGGTCCTCGACCTTTACTGCAGGGAAGATGCCGATACCTGTATTACCATAAAGAGGTTCGCTTTCAGCATCAGTAGCCGTGCCGGTACTGTGTTCTATAAGCGGTTCTGCCTCAATGTCATCTGCAATGAAGGTTGAAAGGCTCATTTCAGTATTTATTAGTTAAAACATAGCTAACACATGGCTAGCATTATACCATCTAATACGATCTTAAGTTATTGTCTTGTTTTATAATAAGACACCGTATACAAATTACACAAAAGTGGGATTAATTTTTATAAATGTTTATATATATTTTCGTAATGATTATTTTAACTTCATACCTCCTTGAAGGGAAATTTCTGGCAAATTTCTGACATGAAATAGCATTTGATATTTATATGTTGTTAAATTTGTCTACCACTGTTTCACCGAGTGGAAAATATTAATAACTGTGGAATTATTAATATTTAAAAATTATTACACGAATAACGTAGCAAACATTCTCAATGAACCAGAACAAACATTCCACCATGATAATCGATCAGGGGTATTGTAAAATTACCACGGCATTCAAGCATAAGCATTACTGGCAAAGCAAGGCTAAATAGTCAAGCGAAATGTTAACAAATTATTGTCAATGAGTTTAAAACATACATTTATCATATCATCAATATTTGTTCAATAAATATTGAAATGCGAGCATTCAGGTCTGTCATATTCTATTATTTAACAGTTCTATTATAATCCATCTTCGTGCCTCTGACAAAACCCACAAAATGTAATTACATCAAAGACATCACAAATCTGTTTTAGCCTCTGTTTCTATCAAAGAGTGTTCGTTTCATGTGTGGAATTGATTTTGTGAAGCATATGTTTCTAATACATATATTTCAGGGTTCAGTTAACAGACTTTGATATGTCAATGTCAATAAACAATGAAGTAGATTTAAGCAGTGGAATGTTGATTTAAATGGTGGGGTAGAGTTTTCTGAACGTTATATCGTAATAATTGTATTCTACTGTAACAGAGTGGTAATCTCTTCACATATATAACAACTACTGTAAATAATTTCACAATACGATACTATTCATCAAGTTGAGTACAGACTATTCAATAATGTCATGATAAATTGCTTTAAAATTGTTGGTTTAAATGTAATTTAAGAAAGAGATTTCAACAACAGAAAATAGTGCACTACTAGGTCGGCAAAGAGTGGCTAGTTTCTCAGCATAGTTGAAAGCAATGATGTACACGGAACAAGGGAATGGTTGACACGCAACCGTTTCACAATACACTTAAAATGCGTAATTGGAGAAGAGCAAAGGACGACAGGATGACAAAAGCAACGCACAGTGCTCCCTTTGATATGCATTGCAGTGTCTATATCAAGAGGCGTACTTCTCATTCACTGCACTAACAGTGTCAAGATCACACTGTGTGCATCTCACTCATTTCCACTCACTTCTAAATCAATCCTATTGCACACTACGTAGATCTCACTCAATTTCAGTCACTTCTAACTCACTTCAACTGCACACTGCGTACATCTCATTCACTCCAACTGCACATTGTGTACAACTCATTCACTCCAACCGCACATTGTGTACATTTTACTCACTACTACTCACTCACTTCTAAGTCAATTCCACTGCACCCTGCTCACATTTCACTCACTACCACTCAAATATGCACACTGCGTATATATCTCACTCACTTTCACTCTCTCCTAACTCATTCTACTGCATGCCGCGTACTGTTCACTTTCTTTCACTTCTTACTCTCTTTCCATTGCATATTGCCTACATCTCACTCGCTTTTACTCCCTTCTAACTCATTCCATCGCACATCCTTAAACTTCTCTATTCCTCTGAATGTTGACAACAAACATAGCTCCACGTACTTCACATTCACTTCCACTTACAATGGGAGATAATTTCGCGTACTTTTCATTGTATCTCTATTTTACTTCAATTCTCACTCAGTTCCACTGAAAATGTACACAGGACACCGTAGACTTCTCACTTACGATCACTTGGTTTTACAGCACGTACTTCCCATTTACTTCCATGACTGTTAAAAGCACAAAGAGTACTTCTTACTTTCACTGACAATGAAGGCAATTATTGGTATAGCAAGGCGGTGCAGTGTATATCGAACATGCTAGCATTCAAACTGGTCTTTTACGCAACTTACCGTTTTATTGAATTTTAAACTCTCATTTCCCAGAGTAGAGTGCGTGTAAGACAGTTAAAATTTAGTTGTGTACTTCATTCGCTCCTTGATTGAATGGAATTGAACTAATACATCAGGTTTACTAGCCAGAATAGGTCTGCTTAAGTAGACAGAAATAGAGGGGTCTTTTACAGGGAATCACTACAGTAGGTCAACTAGAATTGATATATGGAAATTGCCTCTCCTACGATATAATTTGATAGACAGAAAACACGAATATTCGTAACGTTGCCACCAGGACGCCTATTACAGTTCAGGGTCTCTTTTAAGTAACTGTTGAATCAAACTGCCGGAAAAAGGACGAATGAATGAAACAAAACAATGACATCGGTCCTCTCCTCCACATACACCTGAAGTGATCACTGGCAATTGTACCGTTATGCCTTGATTTTTCGAATCTTTACAACAGTAATGAGCTACATTTCAAACAACTCCTGTCTAGATAACACAACTGATGGAAGCCTTGCAAGAAAATGATGTATTTTGCTCACGATGTAAAAGGGGGGTTATTAAAATTTCACATAAACGATACAATTAGACCGACGCCATTATTCTGTGGAAAAGAAATATGACACTGAAATCATGGTATTCTGCAATAATGAATAAAAAACAATTTATATCTGCGATCTGATTGATGTGCGACTCTAGTGGGGTAAATGCAGATTCTCTCCCAATCGATTTATTAATGAAACACAAAGTGTCAAGTTACTTTAAAGGTGTTCAGTGATTAAAACAAACGAGGAAATGTCCTTCAGTGACCTTTGACAATGGATTATATTAGATCTTACCGACAGGTGTAGAAGGGGTTGATGTATCCGGTTCCGGTACAATAGTTGGACCGAAGTTGGGCATTTCCGCCTTCTCACGTTCTGACGCTAGGTGGCGTTTCCTTGAATGGATCAAATGTTATGCAGTTTAGAAAAAAGATAATGGAATCTGTGTGAGGTATGACAAGGGAAAATTATCAGCGTTGCTTCATTCAATGTAACTGGTTAATTTGTTTTTATAAAAAGTCAGCGTCATTTTGTTAACCAAACATTTTAACATGACCTTCAGTCCTTACGCTAATTTGGTTTATCAATTATTTTACCTCCACAGGAAAAGAAGAAGTGCGAATACAAGGATAAGGATGATGAAGGCAACAAGGACGACGATGATGACAGGCACGTGGTTACTTTCCGGGGCCGGAGCCACGCTCAGGGCTAAAATAGAAATAAAATATTAAAAATAATTAGTATACCACACATACTAACAGCTATATAAACATAAAAGTATATTTCTGATACATGCCCTAAATATCCTCCTCATAAGAATCATGGAGACAAGCCCCTTACACAGTAACATGCTTGATACACTTAATTTCAACTTAGCAGTGATGCAGAAGAATAAAACGCTGAGTTACAAAATTATGATATTGTAGTCAAACCCCTATCTTAACAAGAGAAAGTCAAATATAAATCTTAACAAATGGCAATCAATGAGTCAGGGGACATTTTCTGAGCCTTCCGTTTGAAGCATCGACATCTGGATCAATGTTTAGTGTATATAGCAATTTGTTGTTAGTTCTTTGTCTAATACCTATCAGCCTTACACTATGAACAAATACCATAATTATATTTCAACAATTATGTAAGAAAAAATTATGACATTTATTATATATTACACTTTTGCAACATGCTGCTATCAAGTATTACTTCACTTGTTAAGTTCACAGTTTTAGAATGAAATAAAGGAGGTAACTACAGCAAGCATACTTTTTTCTGCCATAGATTCATATCAAAATAATTGAAATAAGCAAATGATCCTGGAAAATGAAAGCTTATTGGGGTATAAAATCTACGTTGATTTATACATTTTGAATAAAGGTTTGCATCGGATTTTTTTTAGACATGCACAATTTCGTTTTGTATGCAAATATTCATTAGGTGTGATCGATATGGCTTCGGACATAAATTACACATTCTATTGCGCGAACATGTATTTCACTGATAAATTGTTCCATTTAAGGTTCGATTTGTTTCTATTTCAGCTTGTTTACGACATGTTCAGCGTAGTTAATATCAGCTACCGTTAGGGCTAAGAGGTAACGATTCCATTTGTGGTCTGACCTTAACATGGCTCATATTACATCTATTTAAAAGACTTTTAATGGATTCATTGTATAGTGTATCGATATTTCGCGGCAGTAAAAACTCACAAACATCGTCAAAAAGACGACAAACATACACTGGCACCGTCAATGAGTAGATAATTAAGTAATTATCAGCATGTTCTCTCTCCCCCTAAACTTTCAAGTCCAATATGTGTGACAAACGCACTGAAAAGTTGAATGTGTCCAAGCGTGATGGGTAGTGCTACAGTTTTCCATCCCACCAGAACAGAATAAATGTCCTTGGGAGGACTGCGATAACGCGAATGTATGGCACTTTTATTGATTAAGGTAAATATGAAAACGACCATAATGGACACTATCGATTTCCAGTCAATATCTATTCTGATAGGTGAGCGTCTCCGAAAGGCATTACACGGGATTCGTATGCATTAAAGTAAACAGGTTCCTTCCCATTCCTTTGAATTGGCGTCGAGTACTAGTGACAACTTGACAAGAGGCGACCGAGGCATGGTGAGCTTCGCATAGACGTAAAACGATGATATGGCTATTTTAATATAAATTTTGAATAGTGTGAGAAGAAACTATGTTATAGATCTGCTTGCAGACGCAATACAAATATATGTTACTTGCTATTAAGCCACGACTCAATATCCGGTGTATCAAAACCGAAAACATGCTTAAGATAAGGGAATAGTCATGACTCAATCATCTTACTTACCAACACCTACAGCACGCTCAGCCTTAGAGAACGACTTCCGCAATGTCTGAAAACACAAGGGTATATTGTACATAAAAATAAGATAAAAAATATTACACAGTACGACCGACATTGTCAACATCAAAAACCAATATTAAGTAAACAAAATAGTATAAGTATGCAGCGCAACACCGTCAACATTAATATATGTATCAAAGACATCACACGCATTTTGATATTTGGAACAATGGCAGCGGCAAATGCCAAAACTTTTCAAAGTCTTCCACAGAGAACGACAGTACTCCAGGTCATAAAACAAAAACTCAGTACCTTCAACAGAGAACACTACCAATGCTTTCAACAAGGGGCACCAGAACGCTTTGTCTTCGAAAAAGGAAAACATAAACAAAGATCTTCAACAAAGGACAACTGTAATTAATGTCTTCCCTAAGCGACAACATTATTTAAAGTTTTAAACAAGGGGCAACAGTATCCAAAGTTTCCAACAATAGAAAAGACAACTGTATGTTAGGTCTTCAAAACAAAACAAAAGAGCGCAAGGTTTACGATAAGGAACAAAAGTACCCAATGTCTTCTCAAAAGGGAAAGTACAACAGTTCCCAATGTTTATAACAAAGCACAACAGAACTCAATGTCCTTCATAAAAGAAAGCACAACTAGGGGTTCTAAGTCACAGGACAAGCGTACTCAAGGTCTTCAATAAGGGTGAGCTTTTATTGTTGTCGTGATATGTCACTAGATATCAAGGAACGGGATGAATGACGCGGAACAAGAACCTTTGACAATATTATGCATTGTAAGTTATTTAAATTATATAAAATGACGCTATTGCTCACGCTCACATAAAATTGTGTTTGACAATTTAGCACCAACATTTAGAAATTACCTTTTACATATTACAAATACTCAACAAGGACAAAGAGACAATATTGGCATTAACGATCAATTGAAATATACACTAAACTTTTGTTACGATGGTAATACCAGGAAATGATGATCAGTACAGATTAATTTGCGTCTTGTTGTTGGTAGTAGGAAGGGGATTCCAGGAGCACACGTCATTGATATTTTAAAATGGAGGAAACGAAACAATGGTTTGATGCATGATCAAAAAACAAAATGTAGTCATTTGCATACAAACAAACACTGCGCCAAACCAAACCTATAATTTGAGGTGTTTGAAATGGTTTGGTTAATCAGAGCCGTTCTCGAATACATTAAACAAGCGTCACAGAACTCCCAATGTGCCGGAAACAGTGACAGAGTAACTGTGCCTTCAACACGTCCTCTAGATTTTCATTGTTACAAATAACTCTCGCCTGAAACGGCCTACTTTGTCAATGCTAACGGGATAACTTTATCACGCAGTGCTATTGGCTCATAAATGAATGTCCTATAAGAAGTTGCGAATACCGAAATGAAATTGTCCTTTGGGATAATACCTGACAAAGATTGAGGCTGAACTTGGTTTTATGGCAGCTTGGCACCTAGAGAGTGTTGTTCTTGTAATTTGTGTTTACCGCAATGCACGTTCATATTGCTTTATTCCAGCGATGCTGATTAACATAAATTACTTGATCTTATCGCGCTGATTCAGGAACAGTTCACTCGCCATAACTAAATGTATCTAGAATATATTGTTATTTTTAAGATAATGTAGTAAAATTCCTTGTTCAATAACGTGCAATATAATCTCCAATATGGCGCATATGAAAAAATTACATTTTCGCCAATACAAATAGCGTTAACGCAAATACGGCGAATGCCAATGTAGCGCAATCCATATTTGTATACGGTGAAACATTCTCCCTGTACAGTATATGCCCAATACCGGAAAAAACTAAATCTGCACATTTCGCCTATCATATTAGAAATCATACGCTCTGTAAGTTGTATATTTATATTCGCTGTCATGATAAATTCGCCCACATTACGGAGGCTTAAAATGGCGGAAGTTAAAGTACGGCGAACATTTCCAAATGTGTTATCATTTTGCAAACGGCGCTGTCTATTTTAAAACACAGAATGTGAGGAGAGACTCATGTTAGGCGGAGATAATTGAGATCAAGTGCCGATACAATGGATAATTTGCCTCAAATAAGATAACAAAAACAGAAAATACAATGTTAGCCAAATCAAAACAATCTTGCTCTAGCATTTGAATCCCTTAAAACTCTACAAGTGGGAATCGGCTAATAATGTTGTCGACTCGATCGAGAATAATTGACACTTTTGTCATCGCAATAACGAGAGTCAGTGCTCGGTTCCTTCACACGTCCTTCGGAATCCTCTAGTCCGTCGTTCGGAAAGCTACTGACACGTTTGTCGTGTAACACTGAAAATTGACGTGTGAGGATCTGGTATCAACAGTTGTCTCCGAGCCTTATTGAATTTAAAAGCGACTGATATATGGCTTGCAGGAGAGGAAGAGAGCACCACCAACACTATGCTGTTCTCCCATGTGCGCCAATGAAATATCGCTATCGATTCTGCTACATTTACGAGGTATCCCTTGAGTTTACGTGTCGGAATAGTTGTTTAACTATCCTAAATTAGCAAACCAATTTGTTTATTTTCTTCATCTATAAAATACTGCTTGTAGAACTTTAATGATGAGAGTTAAACATGATTTTGTCATAAACTGCATGATTGATGTTGAAATGTGTCCGACTGTCTGTGTATATTGTTGAATCCATCAACTAGATGGAGATAATTGTGTCAGAGAAACCCATACTCCCGTAGTGATATATGTCTTAAGTATGCAGGATACGTTCCAAATCGTTTTTTAACTTCATTAAAAGAACAATTTCATTTGAGTTAATCAAAATTTATTCAATTCGACTGCTTCGAAACTAAGGCTATTGTTACTGTGACTTAATTTAACTGACAACTAAACGGTAAATACAGGCAATAATACTTATTTGTTTGAGAAATGTATTTTTAAAATATAAAGCTAACCAATTATAGCGATATCTCCGACTTGTGGCAGTAATAAAGATAAATAGGTATTTTGACAATGTTGGTCAATTACTACAGGTCGTTCATGATTCTGAACTGTCGCGTAAAGCCTAATAAGTAAATACATTTATCTCTTGAAATTACCTTATATTTTTTTTTATCTATTTCATCACTTATACGCGGGTTTGTGCTCGTGTTCATTTATGCGTGTGTGATATACGATATACTTTTCATGTTGACAACACAAACGTATACACGTGTAATATATATCTATTGAGTTGACAACATACGTGTAAGTATCTCGGATATCACCGTTAATAAGGCAAACGTGTACACGCGTCATATTTACCTATTGAGTTGACAACACACGTGTAAACACCTCAGATATCCCCGTTAATAAGGCATACGTGTACACGTGTCAAATATACCTATTGAGTTGACAACACACGTGCAAACACCTCAGATGTCCCCTTTAATAAAGCATACATGTACACGTGTCAGATATACCTATTGATTTGACAAAATACTTGGTACAAAACAGCCTAAATATCCACGTTTATAAAGAATATGTCTATTGAGGTGACAACGCATGGTTAACACTTCAGATATCCCCGTTGATCGTACACGCGTTGAATATAAATTTGGCGTACATTTGCTTTTGATAAACCACACGTGTCATCGATATAAATCCTGTAGATAAAACACGCATGTACGCGTGTCACTATTAATAAAGCACACATGTAATATATACATAGCATGTTGATAAAACATGAATGTACACGTGTCACTACTGATAAAGCACATGTGTCAGATATGTATGTTGGTTGATTGTGATGAGCTTTTCATCAATATTTCAGCAGATAAGCGGAGTTTGAGAAGGTTATGTCAGTAAGTGTCTGAAGCATTTTCAATAGTTATAAGTGCTGATGCAATTAATCTTTCCTGTTTGTACAGTTTTAAACAAATTAATGAGAACCATCCAAACGCCTGAGGACACCTTGCTGCCTAATATCACAGCAGTGAAGAATGCAGGGCAATTTAGGCTTTTTATTTTCTTCTGCAATTTTTCATTTTCAGTTAGATGTATTTAGTAAGTCTGCAACGATACATTAACATAACGATACGATACGTATCACGATACTGTGGTCACGAAACGATTAGAAAAATTCGAAGCAAAGCGAAAAGATATGTTGCAAAATTGTATTGGCAATATTACAACAGGAAATAAAACTTGGTCCAAAATGGGTTGACTTTAAAGTTTCACACAATTCACGTGTTTCGACGTGCATGCCGAGCTGTAGCTGTCACTCGCCATGTGGGGACGGATATGAGTAGACTAAATTTAGAAACGACAATATCCGGAAAATATCGTAGGTGTATCGTGACCTCCAGAAAAATACTGTATATCGTACCGCATCAAAAAATGGCGATATGTCGTCGCACGATATATTGTTGCAGCCCTAAAATTAAGTAAATTGAACTAATCCATCATTCAGAGAAGAGAAACGTAAATGGTACTCACCCCGTCGACATTGGAGAAGGCGCCGTACCAAATGTCGTAGTTCTGGGTGGGGACCAGAGGGGCGTTATAATATCCACGATATGTCTTATTGTCCCCAACCACAAAGGGGGCGTTAAGTTTGTCCGGGGTCAGTTCTGCTGCTATGTAAGCACCTGTTCCTTGGGCTCGAGCTTCGTAGAAGTCGGAACCAACCTGGCGTATACGATCTGGAATGCTTCTTTTGGTCACACGCCCCGAACTCACATTTTCTATAATCATGCGATAGAAGCTGCAAACGAATAAAAAACATTATGATTATTGCTGTCCTTAGTTTCAACTATGTTTTTATTTTACAAAGTCTACTGTTGACGTACTTTGTGGTAGGTGATATTTTTCTCGATAGAATGAAACATTTCATTGCGGGATGCCACCAGCAAAGACAAATCCTGATGATAAGTGTCGTGACGAGAATTTCACAACCGAACATTTTATATCTAGAAAAGCATAACTACATATCTAATTTCTTAGTTACGGTTTCAAGAATGTTTACCAAGGATAATTGTGTGAAAAATGATTAAGGATAAATATGACAACGCATTCAATCAATAATCGTCAATTCACGTTGGTCAGAGAATGTATATGTTACTCTTTCGCTGGTTCTTATATCATGGTTATATTCTTTTTGTCGATAATGTTTCTGAATAACATGTATTATAGAAATTATTTTACTTTTGTTGTTTTTTTGTATCAGGTATTCTCACTTACATAATTTCACGACCTTTGTACATAATTCATGTACTTCATCTTGCATTCTGAAATGCATCTAATACTCGACCGGTTCACAAATTGGGTCGACACGAATCTTTGTTCAATTATATCTTAATCTTTTAAACATATTCCACGGGTATCAATTGATATTATCCTTGTGTTTAGGT
Source organism: Chlamys rubida (assembly GCA_032359455.1). Classification (NCBI taxonomy): domain Eukaryota; kingdom Metazoa; phylum Mollusca; class Bivalvia; order Pectinida; family Pectinidae; genus Chlamys; species Chlamys rubida. Next base: position 13,152 of record JAUMHH010152137.1, on the reverse strand, counting down.
TTTGGTCAATTTGAACAGATAATGATGTAATATAAAACAGTCCGCCATCGCCTTACGCTAAGGTCACTGTGACCGATGAGTCCCATCAATCACGTTCCCAAGTGATAGCAATATCGAACTTTATCTCCCGTTGTTAATAATCAGAACTGTGATCGGAGAACGTTCTATTTCCTTAACGTTCTGGAATTTGATTGCCATCTTACACAACCGACAACGTCTGGTTTTGATTCATTTACAAGCCTTCTATATATCGAGATTCTGCCTGGCATAAAAAACTAAGCAAAAAAGCATGTATGCTTTTATAAGAAACTCAGAATCACCTAATACAGGACATTTCAACAGAATTAAGCTGTATGGATTTTGAAAAACGTGTCCATATTGGATTACTCCCTCTCTTTAACCGTCTGCCCAGTTGACAGTTGGCGCCGATTCTAAAGAGAATGGCCATGCCTTTTAAAACAGTATCGATCATAGTTAGATTATTTTCACTTGACTGCACCCGAAGACGATTCGTCTGTAGTAAAATATCAGCTCTTTAAGCACACATTACGTCTGTAAAAAGGGTCATACATACTTTCGTACAAACAAGATTTGCCCGTGAAAGTTTTAAAAATACTAATTATAGCTGCAATACAACGTTTTAGTAGGTGTGTATCACCTGCTTTATGTTCGATTTGGTATTTCGGGAGCAGATGACCTTCGATTTATTCTGACAAATAAAGAGCGTTTCCATCAAGCCAAACAACACTTGAAGGTATTAACGTCAGTTTGATAGTAATGCGAAAACTAGCCTGGCGGGTTGATCTCCGAGTATGCCGAACATATATGTATTATACAACAGTAACACTCTACATATATTGCACGCCATTATTGATTGAAACTGATCCAATACATTTCAATTATATACGAAAATGTGTATCTATAATGCAATGTGTAATCCGAGTGGTAGTCGAGGTACATCTATTCTCGCTGATGTTGCCCGGATGTGTATTAGATTAGAACTCAGCGTGAGACGTATACGGCGCTGATTATATAACAGGCCCTATGTCGATATCACCTTCATTGTTCATGTCTAAGAGCGTATACTGCACTGATTGTAACGTGTCTTGTGGCCAAATCATCTTTATTGCTTATGTGTTAAGAGTATATATCAACGTATATTGTTTCTCATTATTTCCCAGTGGTACTAGCATACGTCTTCTATATAGGTCTTACATTGGAGAAGAAAATGTAAACACGCCTATCCAATGGACAAAACAGTCTGTCCAATCGACAAGCGGCCTGTCCAATAGACAATCATGTCTGTTCAATGGACAAATACGTGTATCCCTGGGACAAACAAACCTGTCAAATAGACAGACAAGCCTGTCCAGTACAGAAACAGGCATATCCAATAGGCATTCACGCCTATCCCTCTCCAATAGACAAAAGGCCCATTTCAACAAACAGACAATAGACACAAAACGCCTATCCAATAGACAATCATGTCTATTCAATTGACAAACACGCGTATCCAAGGGACAAACAAACATGTCAGTAGATAGACAATCCTGTCCAACAGACAAACAAGTCTGTCGACTAGACTAGCATGCTTGTCTAATAGGCAATTACGCCTGTCCCTGTGCAATAGACAAAAGGTCCATTTTAATATACAAGCACGCCTGTCTAATAGACAAAAAACGTTTACGCAATAGACAATCATGACATACTTTGGCTTGTGTCCCATTAACTATACATGGAGACCGGTCCTCACCTTATGGTTTGGTCCTGGGAGGCTGTGAGCTGCACTGTCACCGTCGTATCTGTGTGATCCATGATATTTGGAGTAGGGGGCTCTTTGGGATCTGCAACAACAAGGGAGATAACCTTTGAAATATACAGGTCAATTGCAACACACATACTGTTTTAAAGACCGTTTTCCTTCTCAGAAACTTTTTATTTTTCGATTATTAACAAAATTGTTTTTGACGGTTATTTAAGTATCCAATCAACATTTTCACTGGTTTTTTTTTTAATTTTCAGGCATAATCTGTAAAAGCACGGCAACCTTACCTAGAGGTTTGGTCCAGACTGCTATCCTCGTGGACGGACCGGTCCCCTTGTTTGTACTTGTGTGTATACTACAGAGGTACTTGGTGGCCGGCACCAGGTTACTGAAGGTGTGGCGATGCACGCTCGGCAGGACCTTGACCTCTCGGTGCTGGTCAGGGGCAGCAGACATGGACTCGACTGGGAAACACGACAACTGAAGCAAAGACGAAATGAGAAAGCATCAGTACCACAACATTTACTTTTCAGCACAATGCAATGAACCGCGGTAATCATCACACATATGTGTCCCGTTTATTGGCTTTGACAACAACTTATCAGATATGATAGAGGCCGGCTTTGACAACAAACAGATATGTAAAAAACGACCTCTCTGAAGACAGCTTACAAGATACGACTTCAGAAGAGAAGCTTGCTTCAACTTCCCAGCTGGCTTTGACAATAACTTACTAGGTAGGTATGATAAATGATGCCTTTGTCAACAATTCTTTTGCCAGATAATATAGAAGCCGGTATTGACACAACTTACCAGATATACAACACTAACCAGATATGACAGAAGCCGGTTTTGACACAACTAACCAGATATGATATTTGTTTTGATAACTTACCAGATATGACCGAAGCTGTCCGTTCGTAGAACGGGAGTCCTCCCAGATAAGACCAATAGATGTGGCTGTCTTTGAAATATTTCGGAAGTTCTGAATTGGCCCGGGTACTACAATTGAAAAAAATGTGTGGCTATTTATAGATTTAAGGGAAACTATGAACTATGGCTCATAAACATGGCTGATTGTTAGATTAACGAGATTATATATTATTGTTTTCCAATCCTCTCCTAAAATAATGTGGAGAGAGGGAAAAACATGTTCCCTTCTTCCATGGACAGCTTTGAATTGGCAGGTATTTTTTCATCAGCACCGAACTACTTCTATAGGATGCCCTTTTCCAGTGTAAGTTGAAATCATTAAAAAAAATCACTATGAAATGGAGAAATTAAACCTTCTCTAAATGAAATTCCTTGCCATTATATAAAACATTACTGAAATTAGGACAACTCCCCTCACTTAAGCTGTTTCCTTAAATCCGAAAAAGCTTCCCTGACGGAAAAATAAGCTAAGGAACGATCATGAAACATGGGTGGGTAAATTTAAAGAACAATTTGCAACTACGACTGGATGTTCATATACGTATTATTTCAAATAATAAAATATAAGTTATACAACTGAAGCGTGTTTTAGAGGATTCGGATGCTTACAGCATGATGATTGCGCGTACAATTGTATGTAGAAGCCGCATATGACAAGATTTAAGTACCATGATGCACTAGTCATCTTTTTAACAAAGTGATGTATCGCAGCGAAATTAATTATAACGTATACTTTTATTTGCACGCAAGAACACAATACAAAATCTACTTACGTCCCTCCGCTGTAGCAGCGACAAAAATTGGACTTGGATCCCCATCACCAGCCGAATTTACTGCTCGAATCTTTATAAGGTAAATAAAACAATTTTTTGTCAATCTCATCAATTGCAGTAAAGGCATTCAAACGTTTGAAGTACATGTACTTTAGATGTATTCGAAAAAGTTTAGTTTTCAAAACTTACAACGTTGTATACGCGTTCCCTATACTTTTATAACTATTGATTTATTACTTTTGTGAATCTTGCTGATCAAATAGCATGTTTGTAGCAGCATACCTCGATACTGTAATTCGTAAATGGGTCAAGATCTTCCAGTGTGTGTGCAACCACTGCCGCTGACGACGTCACTTCCTTTCCAGTTTTTGTGGTAAATTCTCGACTGTCCGTTTTCCAAATGCCTAGATTGTACCTCATGACATCAGCGGGCGGACGAAACGGTTTCTCCCATGAAAAAGTCAGACTGTTACTGGTTTGTCGGATCAATTTGACATTTCGTGGAGCCGACGGTGCTAAATATATTAAATAATCAAAAGTGTGAAAGCAAAACAACACTCAAAATACCAAGGGATTTTACGGTTTTAGATTAACGACTAATTTCTCCTTTGGTTAAGATTTTTTTGTTTTCATCAAAACATACAAAGTGCTGGAATCTTGCGAATCCTCCGTGGTAACACTTAAATGACTTTTCTTAGGCGTGCCAACTACAATGAATCATGATTTTAAGGGCGAACAAGTCAATTGACAAATACCACTATATGCAGCTCGATCAATTTAGGCCTGATATATATGAGCAAATGGCAGAACAATGTAGGCATTTGTATACATCATCTTTTTTATTTTCAGTTAAAACTGAGATCAGGAAGATTTATTGATTGCAAAAATCCTATAATGCACGAAGGCCATTTAGTTGCTGATAATCCTCGTAGAAATAAATAATAAGATGGCAGCATAATTGGACTGAGACATAAAACAAGGCAATTACATCCGAAACGAATTTTGTCGTCAAAACTTGACGTCCGCGTTGCTACAAATGAGGGTGCATTGCACACGTGATTTACGGGTGCGCAACTGGTCGTAACTTGATATTGATCAGAAATTGAAATGGAATTTGTATGCGCATCCTGTCATCGAATCTCTGAAATGCATTTTCAGTGCGAAGAAGTGCATTCTGTACAGCGGTTTTTAAGAATGAGCAACTGGTTTGTTACGAAATTTATGGACAAGGGGACAAAATGGAATTTGAATGCGCGTGATGCTTCGACGCGCGCGCGCTAATCGACCCGATCGTAATTACAATGACACATAAATTTTCACACCGTAATTTTAATTAAAATGAACCTCATCTTGTCAAATCTTTGCGTGTATCCTCTCTATTGATGTTCACACAGATCTGTTGGGCGTGCTAAATTCTGCACTAGGAAACAGTCAGAAAAGCATGAAAAAAACTCGAGTCGAAAGCTTTCACGTGTTACAATGCTCGCCACACGAGGATGTGTTTCTAGCAGACACGCCAGAGATCATGGCCAGAGATAGACGCGTCACTTTGTTATGTTTGTGCTCGATCTGATGCTCATTGTTAGGGACGGAATGAAAGTAAAAATGATGATTATCTCTGTCACAATCTCACTGTTTGTTTCAATCTTCTTTTAACAAGCAGAACTCAAATTTGAATCTACGACTAAAGAATTTTTTCGTATGGGAAATTGAATTAAGAGTTTTTATCCCTTGTCGTGTCATTATTGGCTCGAATTGAGTCACATTTCAATATCTAGTGGTATAAACAATGCGTACTTGTCTTGGGTGTGGAAGTACAGGTCCGCTCCGACTCCGGGCTGTACTGGTCGCGATTGCTCTGGAAACTCATGGTAACGCAATACTCGGTAGCGGGCTGGAGATCCGATATGGAGGCGCTCTTTATCCCGTTCCTTCCTTGGGGCGTTGCCCCGGATATGTGCACGGCCTGATTGTTACCTGCGTGCTGCGCGCTGGAAATGGTAATCTGATACAGACTAATGCTATCACAGTTCCACGAGGACCGGGGTGGATCCTGAAACAAAGAATATAAACGTGTTGTCGTCATGGGCAGCCATGATATTTAATCCTTTAACTGCATTCTGCTAAGAGTTATTGTCCTATAATTCTTAACAGGATTTCAGACAAATAGCATTGCGCTTGTTAGTCCGATCCTTTATTTTGTGCCCAATCATTTTGTTCTTGTGGCAATAAAATATGTATAACAAAGTCGAAGTGGCAATGCTTATGTAAACATATGCAAATATTTACAACTTGAGATTTTTCTAAGGCTCCGAAACAATATTGTAATGTCATACGTAAAAAAGTATCAGATTTAACAAAACATTCTTGAAATAAGTTTTTTCTGCTGATCAAAATATATTGCTCTCATTTTGCACCGTAATCATGCATTTTACGGTCGCAATAGTCTCGTGCGATTACCTTCCATGTGACCACAAGTTCGGTCTGCGGGAACGAACTGTTGTACTCAAAGCCAGAGGTAACTGTCCTCAATATAGGTGGCAACTCGGGAGCTATAAATAAACGTAGAAATTTAATAGCAAGTGTTCTTCTAGAAATTCTATACCTTTAGTACGCTCACATGCACGCACCATACTTGACTGATGGGAAGGCCGTAACCTACATGTACATGATATCTATCACACGATCGACCAGGTGACCCCTTGGACCGTCCCCCGGGACACCACCTAGCCAGTACCTACTACAAAGCTTTTATCGAGATTATAGCGCCGTAACGTAATCACCAATGGAGCAGGTACCGCGACATTGGTCCTGTTTGATAAAACCATTGTTTATTAGGATGTGGTAATGCGGGATCTCGTTACCACTAAACCAAAAACTTACACTGAGGGTTTATTCAATAGCTATCAGTGTCCCGTGGCAAATGCACGTATTATGGCAATTCTACACGGGAAAATATTGATGAAAAAAATTGTGTTTTTCTTCACCGTCATTTTATGCTACAAACCCATTAAAGTCCTAGTTGAAAGCTAATAACCGTTTTAAAATTCCCCTTTCTCTAGAACTGGCCTGCCCGTAGCTCGTTTTCCCCGACATTTAATCAATCAGAATCAGCAGGAAGTGTTGGGAACACAACAAAAAACGTTGTATTTGGACGACGTGATTTCAAACACAATTAGCGTCGAGCACAGGAACACGGTTGAATACCGATTTCTACCACATAAATAGCAAATGAGTAAACGGAACAACCGGATGTTGTGTAACCTTATTTTTTTTTGTGTAAATGACCACTGCATTATCGTCCGCCTTTCCCGATATAGATGTATGCAGCGTGGTAATCTAATCTGCCGGGGCCCCGGGGTATTGTCCCTAATACGTTTATAATCTGTAACATTGTTACGGGTGTCCCAGGGTGGACAGCCTCTCATCAACTCTCCCTGTCTGACCCTTTAGCACAGTAACACGTTAATAATATCAACTTTCGTCTGTCTCGCCGTGCTTACTATGTGATCACGGTTGTTGCTATCAGCATCCGACTGCACTAGTAGCAACACTGAAATTCATCAAACAAGCGGGAAATCTTAAATCAATTGGAAATCTGAAATCAATGCCAACGAGAACTCCAGTCAATGGGGCAGCTCCTAGCAATAACAATGCAGTCGGTAATCTCAAGGCATTAACTATTGCAAGCACTAGTAGAATGTCAATGTATACAATCAGAGAAACATACATTTCAGTCAGATAAATCTAATAATACTACGTCAGTTGTAAACAGCAAGCAATACTACACATTATGGCAACCGATGATATCAAACAGACTGCAGGAAATCAAAAACGTAAATAATTAAGTTCAAGCAACTCCATGGTAACGAACGTTAGTGGAAAATCTCAATGAAAAATAAATAGGCTTTTATTGTTTTTTATTGAGATTTATTCCCTTTAAGAGACGGATTTTCAAAATAAAAGAACTGCACAAGTCAAGCCATGTATTTGTACATGTGTCTAATAGGTAAATTATTATGTCCTTCTTTTTACCAAGCATGTTGCTGCGCCTCACTTAACTTAGGTACAGATGCGTTTTATAGCGGAATTACAGTTTTATTGTTTGACATAAGTACCACCTGGTCGTATAGTATGAATGCTTGATATATCATTGATACAATGTACACTGCTTATTTGCCTGTAGTCAGTAACATCACCCAGACATGACGAAAATGTTGTTACTTATAACATAAATGTCGTTTTAGCAAGGTCGTTGACCTACCTCCACACGTGGTTGTGGCATTCAGTGATGGCCCCGGGGGACCGTCCCCGCCCTCGCCGTCACGCCTTGCCGATACTTTGATGGCGTGTCTGGTATTGGGGAGGAGATCGGTGATGGTGAAGTTACATAGATACATGTATTGGCAATTCATGTTCAAAACTATCCCCGCCAACCGCTCCGTGCCGTCGTCAAGGTCCTGTACCATGATACTGTACCACAGAATGGGCGGGTCCCCAGTATCCCCACGTTTCCGGTCCCACCTGTGCCACCGGATGTGAATTTCCTTTATACCTAGTCCCCCATCGGCTATGAAAGGAGCCCGGTTCAAACGAGGAAGTTCTGCAAGATTAAATTAATTTGTTTATTTTAAAATACACTTATCCAAAGTTCTCTTTTTTTAATAATGATACTTTCTGTTTTTCAGAAATATATTTCTTCCGCAACCACTCTAGGTTTCCTCACTTAAATCTGATAGGAGTTGGTACATTATTTCGTAGGTCAATCTTCTAATTATGACGTCAGGCGACGCCATCTTCCATTGTGATGTCATATTTAACGGCAATTGTTTTTCCCGATAGGAAACAGGAATGATGCCTTCCCAAGCAAAACATCATGCTCATCTATCTCTTTATTTTTTAATCTTGATTTTTTTGACAATCTTCAACAGGACGATTTGATAGTTATATTGAGAACGAAATTCATATGTCAGAATACTTTGATGATGTAAAAGAAAATATGTATTATGTGTACCTGTGTAAATGAACATTTAACTAATGGAAAAAGTATTCCACTGTAAAAAAAATTAACAATTTCATTGAACATTTCACCAATCTACCGTAGCAAAATTTAATACACAGCTCTGTGTATGTTGCTAGTAAAACTCATTAGGGCCATAAACATGACGTATGTCAACATTACGAGGTAAATATCAGAGCTTTGTAGTCACAATGAAACAGGAGAGCTGACGATGAACAATGATATCTACATTTATATTTTCACCAATTTAGATTAATATCAATAATTCCTGATCGTACACAATTCAGATCAATTAAATAAATTACATAAATACACACACTATATTTTATAGACAAAACATCATTTATGAGTGTTTTGTCCTTTAATATTATCCATAAAAGTAACCTATATACATTAATATGATTATAATCAATAAACTAGATGACCTCCACCGTCCACATCTTTCAACACTGGGGATTACAAACGGCCATTAGACATATTGAAACCTACCGTAAACACTGGCAGTGATTGTCGTAGATGTGGTGCCGGCCACGGCATTAACGATACACGTAAAACGATCTCCGGCGTTCACGTATTCCACAGCGTACAAGTTGAACCTTGTATACATATACACTTCCAGTTCTCCGGAGTCCATCAGCGTCACCCTTCTCCGGGCGGGACCACGGATGATGATTTCACCGGCTTTTGGAGTTGGATAGGCCGTCACGGTACAGTTGAGAGTTGTGTTTTGTCCGGGATTGACTTCAGTGTTCTCGAAAGATAATATTGTCGGCGGTGTCACTGTCAACACAAATTAAAACGTTGTCACCTGCAGTTTATCTTACCGAGCGATATCTAAACAATCATTTCAAAATAATATTGATATTGTATATAATTTAAGAGACAGTTCCGTTCAACATAGTTTCCACGAAACGCTTCCGCATCGTGGGCTGTGGGATATGTTAGATTGGAACTGTGTTCCATGCGATCATAAATGATACACATATGCGTTCAATGTTTATGAACGGTCACTTTCCAGAAAAGTCAATTCAATTGTACCCATCGAAACCAATATGATGTAATAATATTATAATAATGACGTCAACCATCGACCTTTACATTCATAGCTGATATGAATGCAATATGAATTTGAACGAATGTTATATGTAATAGTTTGTAGGGTTATACATGTATATAGTAAGCAATGCAGTGGTTCCTATGTATTGTTTAAAGTTGGTAGCAACCGACGTATTCTGCAAAGTTGTTGTTTAAGAACTTGCTTGATATAAGACAACACATTTGAGTGCCATTTAGCATTTCTAAAACCTGACGCAACGCAAGAGAATACACATGATGCTCACCTGCTTGACAGAATGGTGGGTTAAAGTATCCTGATATGCAGTGACATTGTTTGGAGGGCCCCGTGAATCTGTTACAGTGTCGCGAGTCCTGACAGAAACAACGCTTGGAACAGTCCCATCCAAACAGATTTGGGGGACATGCAATCGCTGAAAACAACAACAACAACATACATATATTAGCTCTCGAAAAATGTCATAACTGAAAACACCACTACTATATATATATCTAAGACCACAACATCGTATTATTCTTAGATTTGGAGAATGTCTTTAGCTGAAAACACCACTACCATATATATCTAAGTTCTGGAAACATTTAACCACTGGAAACCACAACATCGTACTATTCTTAGGTTTAGGGACTGTCTTAAGCTGAAAACAACACTACATATATCTTAGTTCTGGGGAAAGCTTTTCGTTGAAAAACAATAACAACACATGTGTCTTGTCGATATATATATATGTACATATTTTGGTGGATGGTTGGACAATAGGGTAGACAACAGACACGCAGCATCATATTTCAACTGGACAAAGTTTAGATGTTTTGTTTCTGGGAAAGGATATGTTAAAATTACACCATCATGGATTATAATTTACTAATTAAAGTAAATACTCAAAAGGAACCGATAAGTCAATTAACAAGTTCTATTGTTAGCACAAATAATGAAAAAAACCCAGAGTTGAACGTTCGCATCGGATGACATTGTTAACATAATTTACAAACACCTCTTGACCTAGACAATTAATACCGCAAACTGCAATTTCTCATTATCGATTACAATTTGATAGCCGCCATTGTGACGCGGGTTTGACGTCACGACGTGTATCTTTCCAGGACCGTAGCAGGCGTTTGGACGGCTGTCATTTTGGAAGTGCTTTGGTACTTCAATATCGCTCAGCATCAAATTTCCATTACAATGAATAATTCATTGTCATTCCCCATAATGTTATGATGGGGCGACATCATTCATCGTTTTTTATTCCTGTTTGGTTCAAAATTACCAGCGTGATTGATAATCATGGTTGCTTCATTAATGTTTTATGTCCAATGTTTACACGTTCTCATCTCGCGAGAAATAACGACCTTTCTTCAAGGAATCACAAGCTCCGTAAGACGTTAACTTAAGGCATTTAAAAGGCATTTTTCGACTTCGATCAAATTAAATGTTCGATCATCCTAGTTGTCACCAAACCGCTATTTTACTGCCTATTTGTATCCATTCTGCGGCGAGTTTCGTTATCTATAACACCGCCATTGATGCTGTCTCTAAACTCCTGCTACTTAAAGAGATTGTATCGAGGTATTTGTAAGAACGTGGGTAAAACTCCGCCATACATAACGTTACAGACATATCACGTCACAGAAAAAAACAACATTGACGGGACTGATGAGGTCACACCGGAGATTGTTTCATTAAGATTGATGTCATTAAATTCAAAATTACCCGTTTATTTTGCCTTTGATGCCTAACAATGTTACCGATCTCAAATGTCCGTGTCTCTTTCGGAGATCTGAATGTTTGTTAATGAGTTTAGCTATTCTTTTCTTTAATACCTATAGATCAAAGTCTATTTCATGTACAACAACATAACTATAGCTGATATCGTTCAGGTATGTCATAAATGTAATCGCACGCCACGATCGATAACTCTTTGGGGAGGTTCATTTCATGTGAATCATTCAATATGTTGAATAATTTATAAAAACGACAACTTGTGCTGCTGTTGTCATAAGTCTGCTAACACCTCGCACCTGCAGTCCACATGCTTAACGACAGTGCGCATGCGTCTATCTCTGACTGCTGCACGAGGACAAGCGCGGCCATGATGGACGTTGACAATGCATGCACGACCGACCTTGTTTATTGTCTAATGGGCTGTGTGTGCATTTACACATACCAGCATAGGTCGATGAAGGGTCGGGGGCAACTTCATTATATTTATAAATTAATGTAGATACATTCTCCTCCAACAGTCACATTGTACTGGCTAATATAAACCCCGTGCTAATGCGGTTTTACGTTTCTCCAGGCCACCTGCTTCCCACCAAACACACGAGTCTATGACATATCGAACTGGAATGCAGTATATCAGCATACGTTGTAACAAGAGCCCTGAATGGAAGACCAAACGACAATAAAACAGTTTTGAAAACTCGTTGTAACGATGCAAGCTATCTTACCATATCTCCTTAATCCTTACTGCCGTTATAAAGTGTACGTATTTGGTCTATTTTGTTACTTGTTTACTGTTTTGTGAAGTAGAATGAAGGAGTTTTACTCAAAGAGTCTTTAGGAAACCGGTTGAAAACAAAACCAGTCCCATTGACACCGATTTTGAAAACTCATTGTATCGAGATAAGGTTTGCTTACTATATCTCCTTAATCTTTACTGCAGTTATAAACTGTAGGTATTTGTTCTCTAAGTGTATTTTTTATATTTCGTAAAAGAGAACGAGATAGTTTTACACGGGAGTCTTAAAGAAAACTATTCGAAAAGCAAAACAATCGCACGGTTGCCCTTTGACAAATGCAGGAAGAAGTTTAGAATGATTCTGCTCGCTTCATCAATACGGCTTGTTTTATAGTCATGAATTCATGGTCGAGAGATGTACTTCCTTCTGTGACGTGTGCTGTCGCCCTGTATATCGAATTACAGAACCTGACGATTCTCATGGTGGCCAAATGTCTCTTAAAGTACTTTCAGCATGCCATGCAACTTGACAAGATAACCACGTGGGTACTTTCTGATAATACCAGAAGAAAACAACTACGAAAAAATTCGAATGACACGGAGACTGATATACTATAAACGACTATTGGTTTCATTTGTTCCTTTATAACCAAGCCAAGCATAATTGGAGTGCTATAAAACAACTTCCTGATTGGGTTTTTTGGTCTGAAATCGTCCAGAACAAGGCAATGTCCTATACAATAACTACCTTTACCTTGCCCACTAAAACCGTTTATGAATGTTCTCTATAATCAATATAACAGAGTTTTACCACTTGAAAATTAGGACATTTGACTAACAAAATCCATGATTATTAATAAAATCAGTTTAACTTTTACGCCAAACGCCTCAAACCAGACGTCTATGTCTAAATTATCTTAGGGACAACTACTTGCTACAGATTACATTAAATTGTTCAAAAGTAAGTAAAAATCGTTCACAGGTAAGTGAAATTAATGATAAATACAGTTAAAACATTTATACCTATCGACAAAAATGCATATACTTTTGTAGCCGGTTCCAATGCGAGGGCCATTAAATAGTACTCAACACCGGCGTTAGGGTTCACTTAGGTTTATTACGGGT
>JAUMHH010152126.1:0-19131 GCA_032359455.1 Chlamys rubida | reverse complement strand
AAGTTCAACCATTCTACACAAGGAAGTGTAAACAGCTCTCAGACTATATAGCTAACACAAAGTTCAACCATTCTACACAAGGAAGTGTAAACAGCTCTCAGACTATATAGCTAACACAAAGTTCAACCATTCTACATACTTAGGTTTACACACAATCATATATATGTATCTGGAGAGTTTACTATCTGGAGGTCCAGTCACACGGAGGTCCTGTCACACGGATGTCCAGTCACACGGAAGTCCAGTCACACAGAGGTCCAGTCACACAGAGACAGAAAGTAAATTAAACACTGTATATCAATCAATTTTAAAGTGTTTGCATTGTTGCCTTTCAAACCACTCATTAACTGGGATTTTCTATCATCTAATGAACAATACCTTATAAACATATCCATTGATTAAGTATGTAAGGATGAATATCTGCCAGCTATTTAAAGAAATAAAGTCTGTGAACTAATACCAAAACATTTTCTCAAAATTTCCTTGTTTTAACAAGATCTGTGTTTACAGGTTTAGATCTACTATGAAATCACTGACATGGTAGGTAAAAGAGAGGTTTTACAACAAAGAGTTTGATCTGCTGATAGCCATCCTCAACAATGTAAATTTCATATCTGTGTGTTTTGTTCTTGATAATGACATCAGCTGAAACTAGCATAGATATCATCAGGGTGCTAGTCTTCCTGGTATAGAATCACTACTCAATCAACCACTAATAACCACTATTCCTTCTATCAATACCTTCCTCAATAGTATCACAATTTCTGCAAAGTCTTTGGTAAAGTGTGACCCATTCTGTAGCGGTTGATACAATTAACGGAATACCAGCATGTAAAACAGTCGGAGCACATACCGGTATGTGTCATTTTTACAACGTAAACAAATGGTTATTTCCTCGTTTTCAATGCGTATTCCGATTCTATCTGAAGTCGAAAATTAATTATTTATAGAGAAAAAGTTGTTGCATGATTTTACATTCTAAGTCAACATCATGTGAAAACATGAACTGTTGAAACATTACGATTTAAAAAATATTTTTGTTATGCGATCATATTTACTATGAGTAGGTTCTCCTTCCTCAGATATTCATCCTGAATCGTCATTTTGACATATTTAAATCTAGCTGCGACAATGTAGCTTTCCGACAATTGCGTCGTCACGGCAGAAGAGGCCAGGTATTGATATTAGTACTAATTTAAATCTTGCATGTAAATACGAAAAAAATCGTTTAATTCAGCAATATAATTAAATCATACTATTTTACTGAACCCAGGAATAATATAAATTATGTAAATCTAATAGCGCACGTATCCGACAGTGGAGCGAACAGAATACGCCGTGGCCATCACGACAGTTATCCCTTGGAGGGCCTCATAGCAAAATCAAACTAACCAGTCACTTATCCCTTCCTTTCGCATAATCTACTGTATATAGAAACACAAAGTCAACTCTACCCGATACATGCCCATTAACATAACAAAATAAGTTCATCTGTGTTCAAACTCAGACAAAGATACTAGCTAGTTAATAGTTTTAGATATTTTTTCATAACATAAACAGCATTTCTGTCGATTCCATTTCAGCTTTTAACCGGCTATCCGGAAGAATACATGCACCGTAGGGTAGTTATGTTCACCTCAAATACTTACCACCTGCAATATTGATTCCGTAACGTACTCCTCGCGCTATCTTTTGAACATTTGGCAATTTTTCGCTTAGCTGCTGACGCGGTACAACGATGTTCGTTCGCCTACTTCACACGGTCAGTCATGTTGTTTACAAAGAAATGATGTGCTATGCGCTAGTACAAAACGTTGGTCAGACAGGTAGAAATCCTAAAATTATTCATTTTATGAATATATACCAGCCAAATCCGATCGTTATTTTCCATAAGGAGACTCACTTGATATGTTCATGTAGAATTTGAAAATAAAAGACAAAAAAATATACACTTCACCGTTTTTGTCTGTTTACCATGCTAAAGAACGGCTGATGACCCCCACCACAGTAGAAATGTAAATATCTGTAGTTTTAAGACTGAGAGTGCGTGGTAATGTATGTAGTATACCCAGCAGGCATTAGACCTGCTCAAGTTAGAAACGTTTCTTGGCGGTAAGATTTGGAGATTAGTACCATTTATATTACGTCTTATTTACATACATGTAGAGATTGAATGGGTATTTTTCATGTACATTACGGCAATGAATAGCAGTAGCTGATCTGCATATCTTGTGGGGTGCATGCTACTGGTATTCATTGCCGCAATGTACATGAAAAATAATCCTTTAATCCATTATCGGACAGAAAACCATAAAAAAGGAACAACCGGAACTCCAGCCCCTACATACGAACGTCAAAGGTTCGACTTTCGCCGATCAGCTGATTTATTAAAAACGAAATTAAATATCTATAATCTCATAATAAACAACGCTTGATATTCCTTTTATTTTTGAAAGTTGATCTTATTTCATGTTTTTTTGCATTTAACGTCGCAAATTATATATTAAGTAAAAGCTTTTGTCCGCACTATTTCAAACAACGGTCACCATAGTAACCATCCAGGGCATTCGTCGGTCGAGCACCCGTCGGTGGTGGGCAGAGCTCATTTAAAGTGCAATGTACAGCCGTGGAATGTGCTGTTTGATAGAAATCCTGCTGAGGTAAATGAAGATAAGTTTGTGGATGAAGTGCCCTGTCCCATTACAAAGTTCTCTGATATAAAATCTGATGTCATGGGGACTACCCAACCGGACGTTGGAGTGTTGGAAAGCTCGTGAGCACGATCGTGAGAAACCGATGGCGAGTCACCATTACACATTTGTGCGATGTCCCGCGATGGTGAAGCCGAGATAGTGTGAGGCACTTGTGATACCCGTAAGTGTTCTGGATTACCGTCTGAGTACATAGGTGGACGTCCCGCGATCGACAGCTGATCAACACGTGAATTGCCATTGGCGATGGCTGACAATGCTGTTGGTAACGTTTTCCTCTGTGTTGTGGAGCAAGAACGGTTATATGACCGAATGACGGATTCGCTTTTGTGTCCAGAGAGAAACATAATGTGACGGGCCTCAAAACCGAAGTCGTTCATTGCTTGAATAGCTGTGGGACGGAGGCAATGTGCAGTGTATTTTTTTTTTAAATGTTTGCACCCTCACAAATGTCGGCCAAGAAGTTCGTATATGTTCGTTTAGCGAGAGGTTTACACGTAAACCAAACAGAAGTTTCTGGACCAGCTTCTTTGATGTAGTGGTTGAATAGTTTTTCAGCGGCCGAATACATTGCAGCATTGCCACAGGACAGTGGAGTGAACCAGTGGCATACATGCGTTTTGTTTGGGCTTCACTAGATGAAAACCCACCCTGATAGTATTTTTGTTTTGTGTTATGATTGATTGTGGCATAAAGATCTTGCTCGTCTGAAATAAATTCAAAAGAATCACCTCGGAGCTGTTCGTGGAATTCAAGTCCCCTGGTCACAAAATGGATCGCCAGGTTGTACCATACGTTCTGTCGGAGGATGTAAGGGGAGATAAACCCCTTGGAGGCAAGTGGATATCTGTGTAGGGACGATAAAATTTCCTTGTGTGCCATTAGACAAGCCAACCCAGTCCTCGCACGCTCCTTTAACAGGCCGTCTAGTGTACGATTCGCTTTTTTGAAATTTACCCCGCAAACAATATCAATATTGCGACCTACGTCTACTAGATAACGATTTACCGCCCCTCTTATATTGATACAGGTATTTTTATGGTATTCATCGGCCTGGTGCGCTGGCATGTTTTCTGCCCGTTGCTTTGTGTTTTTAGGCTTCGCCTCGCAATAAAATATGGCGAGGACATCTGCGAGGTCTTCCTCACTAACGCTCTCTAGGTCAAAGTCTGTCCCAAAGACCCCTTGGTTCCAATCTAAATGTAAAAATGTTATCTTCTTTAGCCTATGGATTGTTTTCAGTGGAAAAAGAGCGTCATTTGTGTGATGGTTTTAATGGTTAGATAATTGCTTTATATCAAAATTCGCAATTGCCGATTAATTTTTCAAGTTCTGTATAACAGAACGTATTACCCGGATCGACAAATTCAACAATATCCAAATCTGATTTTTTATCCATTTAATAGCTGACGTGATTTATTTACCTTGGAATGTTTTCAATCCCCAGATTGTATTTCTCTTAGTGGAGGTAGATTGGCTGGCTCCTTCTTGCATTTTCTGTGTCTCAACAGAAATATATTTTAATCTTTTTGCCGGGGGTGGTACTGAAATATCCCGTGGGGTGGATGTATGCTGTATGCATATTATTCAACATATGTTAAAACACTTAAAACTCGAAACACAGGTCGACTTGAAATGGGTCTTTTTTAACGTTTGTTTTAAGTCTATTAATTCCACGAGACAGACATTCAACTTCATAAGTTATATTTGCGAGGTTAGTTTTAATTTTAGTGTTTATGGTTTTGTTGTTTATCTGTGTGACGTTAGCATTGCTGCTGTCCCTTGGGGTCGGGGTTGCTCCTATTGGCACTGTCTCTAGGGGGATAGGAAACCCCTGGGTCGAGTTATTCATCTGCGTAGCAATATTGGTTTCCCGTGGGGTCGGGACTTCTCCTTCCGGCACTGTCACTAGGGGGATAGGACACCCATGGAAGGGGTTACTCATCTGCGTAGCGGTGTTGATTTCCCGTTTGGTCGGGGTTTCACCTTCCAGCATAAACACAAATTAATTTTTAAATAAAAAAATAATAATAGTACAATGGTGCACCATTTATGTTTTTTGTAATGTTTATTATTATCTCTCGCAGCTACGTTATCTCTGAGAAGGGGAGATAGCTCTTCTCAGAAACGGTACTATGCGTAGTAATATAAAGTAGTCATTGTGTGTGAAATCAGGTGACTGGTAGCACGAGAATCGTTGTATTCATGGTCGGCATTTGTTTTCAGTTGGTAGATTCATGTAGAGAACAAACTTTCAGAATGTAAATATAGATATATGACGTCCCTGTAGGGTCATAGCGGACGAGTGGGGTTGAGTTCAGAAAGGGGATCCGGCAGTACTACTCCGGAAATATTGTAAAGCCAGATTCAAAATGGTGGCTTCTGAGGCTATTTGTAGTTTTCAATGTGGATTTATTAATAATAAAAATATCCATTTTCTACCTTTTATTTTCCCATGTTGACCTGCTTTTGTTGAATAAGAACAGAACTCACAATATGTATTTTTCATATTTAATACAACAAAAACAACAAAATATAACAAATAAAATGATAGGAATACAACAAAATGACTAGAATTTAACTGTTCAATCGAAATCAACAACTCATCACATGATCAGTGATCCCATCATTTTTTTGGTTATGATCAACAATAAGTGTACATTGAATCGGAGCTGGTTAGAGATATGTGGTATGAACTCTTATTGCTCTTCAGTGTTAGAACAGTCAACTATCGAGTCTTTGTCAGCATCGTCTGAAGACTTGAGAACAAGCATTGACTCCAAGGTGTCATCGGAGAGAAATGCCCTCTGACCTGTCCTGATTTCCTAAAACCAGAACACCACGTTCACAGTGAGAGTTGCTGAGGAGACCGGATACAACTCCAAGCATTACCTGTGACAGTTCTTTCAACTTCACTTTGCATTTATTTGCTGAAGACTGTTTCGTAATTATTTCGTTTTCCTGGTCGTGTTTGGAGTTCACATGCCGCCGACAGTCGAATTGTCCGCCGTGTTGGCATGAAAAGCTTGGGCCTCTTTATGCGAAATAACCGGTTTGTCTGTTTTTAAATGTAACATTTTAGTTCTAACGCCCTACCTGCAGGAACCGATAGAGAGGAAACCGGACAAAACCCCACGTGGTCAGGCAGGTGACCACAAATCTTTTCACGTCCGTTCGGGCAATCGAACCCCGTTCGCCTTGGTAAAAAGCAAGTGCGCTATCCACTGTGCCAATCTACACAGTACACATACGCACCTGCAGCCATGAACAGCACACATACATGGAGGCCTTCCTTAAGTGAATATATTTCTAAATAGGACGTAAAACAAAACAAAACAAAACAAAAATTATCCTTGCAACAGCCAAGGGCATATTAATAATAGAAAAATCGCGATTCTAAAAGGGGCCACATAAATTGCCTCTCTACTCCTTCTTTTCACTACTTTTTCCCAAGGAATCTATCTGTATTCATGAATGTTTACAATTAAGGGGATGCAGGAACTAAAACTCAACAAAAACCTTCCATTAACAGAAATGATCATGTCATATATCAAATTGAAAAACATAAATTAGGTTTCTTAGTTGAAAAATAGGTTTGATCTGTAACTGACGGGTAATAAGTGTCTTTCTCCAAGTTCAAAACATCTCACACAAGGCACGCGATTGTCTAGTACAAGTTATATCATCAAACCCTCTTCTATTCCAAAGTGTTAAGCAGTCGGTTCCTCCACTGGGTTGTCCGGGGTGAAACATCGTCAGGTTGATAGGCTCTCCAGTTGACCATTTCCAGATTCCAGAAATACGCTTCCCGCCAACCCAGAACATAGGAGAAGCTGTAATAGATGAATTAAGCAATAAACGAGCTGAACATATTATGATACTGTACTTCAAATAGAACATGCTTCTGTATCATAACTGATCATATTCTAGCTATAGGTGATTTTTTATACTTGTTTTTGTTGCGTGAACATAGATAATGTTTGATATATCACATAAGCATGGCGACATATTTAGCTAAACAAGCTGTATTACTTTGATAAAAATAGCATTGATGCTTGAGAGAAGTGGAAAATAGGCCACCATTAATAACGAAATAATATTTACATTATAACTCGAAAGCATACGTCTATCAAACAAGCATTACATCTGTTTAAGTTCCATTTGTAGGTACGGTATCGACCCTCAAGTATAATTTAATTATAATTAAGGTGCGGGGGTTGTGCATTGGATAGCGAACTTGTCTGTAACCAAGGCGGCCGGGGTTCGATTCCCCGATCGAACGTGAAACGGTATGGGGTCACCTGCCCGACCACATGGGTTTTCTCCGGTCACTCCGGTTTCCTCCCACAATAAGACCCAACACGCGCTAAAATCCGGGCCAACAAGATTAATTAATATAAGTTGAAATAACTTGTTTCATAATTGTTGTAAAATAAATAAAATGTATATTTTATTTTATATTTTAAATTGTATTTATATTAGAATATTATACAAAGTATACATACGTGGATTTCCGTAAGAGTCAGTGTTGCTATACAGAAAATACGGCTTGGTGGCGACGCTAGACTCTACGTCGAATCTACAGGTAGACGATGTGCCATAGTCAAGCATGAACATCCATGCTGTAGTTGAATCACAGGTGGATTCTGTATAGATGAGGGAAAATGACCGCATACCATCTCTGTAGAACAGAAACAAGTGTATATATATGTCTGTCATAAGAAAGGTAAAATGTAAATGTAGATTTTCCCTGGCAAAAAAAGGTGATAGAAAACTGTTTTTTTAAAGCAGCAAGCATATAATATGGTTAATGAATGATTTATTATTTGTATCCTATGAGTGTTCTACATTTGTAGCTATCAATAACATTGAACGATCAACATAGCTGAATTAGTGACTAATAGTCTTAGCCGTAAAACGCAATGTTACTTACTATATGTATGCTAGTTGTATTAGCAAAAAGCTATTGATACATTGTGTAATAAATACGTCTCACGGCCACTTCCATTATATACTGTATACCGGGACACATTGGTCTAGTCAAAGTTTCGACCTTTGCCGAGGAAATCCATATTTCGCTCAATTTTAATATCGCCCTTTACATTTGATAACTTTGTATATCATATCGTTTACTACTGTTCGCTGTAGTAATCGATTCGCCCTTATTGTGGAGGGCGGAGAAGGCCCAAATTATATGGCGTCGAAAATTTTCGGATTTACGGTGGCACTATCAAATTCTGATAACATTCATATCAGCTATGCATGTCATAGCAAACGTGTTGACGTCATCGTAATTATGGTGCCAGAATTATAACGTTGAAAATCACTGACCCTCCCTTGAAATGCCTTTTTGTATCCATTTAATTATGAAAACATGTCCCCTATTTAGGGATAACGACGAAAACAATTTTACGAGTTTTGCATAGCATTTCTTTTGCTAGGAGTTCCCCTTGTGGTCACTCAACAATCCAACGAAGGACCGTGTCCGACGATCACTATAGGTCAGTTCGCCTACATTTTGCGATATTTTGTTTAACTTCGAATCATGGTTTTTATGTTCACGTAAGTAATTCGTTACACTGTTATGTTTGTTTGTTTGTTTGTTTGAGTGGTTTTACATCTGCTTCACAACATGTACCGAAAAGTTCGGTTATCCAGCAGACGCAACTACAAGTCTTTTCGATACACGGTTTTAATGATAACCTGGTTTCATATTACCTACGGACATAATAATAATCATAAGCATAAACGATACATGAAAGCGTTATATTATTGCTCTTAAGAAGCACCAAAAATATGTATTGTGTTCCTACCCTGTAACACTTGCTCGGGATTTCCCACTAGTCTTTATGTCCTTATAGCTGGAGAATAAGATCTTGCTATCTGCAAACCATGTGGTTTTAGTGGTATCTACGCCATCAAAAACAACCCAAGCCTTTTCAACTCCACCTAAGAAATGGGAGTATTTCACCTAGAAAACAAAAGGAAATACATAATTAAATGTATATGTTTCATTTCAGGATTTGAGAGTTAAATATAAGCAAATAAATTAAAGAACAAAATCAGTACCGTTCACTGTATTTCTTTGAAATACCAGGTAAACGAATATATCATACTTAAATGGTAATTATTTTCTAACATGTGCCTCCTTGGAATGACAGAAGGTCAGACAACAAACAGTAAAATATACGAGAAACAAAGCGTCGGATGTTATGTAAGGGAAACCAAGAAGTTTTGTAATAATCCACTCGTAATAGAAAACATTAAATTTAACTCAACAGTTTAATACAATAGCATGTGCTTAAGACACTTGTTTTCACAAGCTGGTGAAAATCGTCAATGCCAGATACATTATCACAACCATGTTTTTAAAATTGTAACATTCTGACACAAGCAAACTGTTTGTGACTATCATTTTTTCAATTAGGGGATAACCCTACTGTATTTTTACATTTGAGGACGGTTTATCGTGGTTATACTTTCGCAAGTTATCTTGCTTGACCAATCAAATGTCTTACATCTCAAATGAATGAGAATGTTAAATTACCATGTCAATAAATGTAAAGGTTTCCGACCAGGTGTCGACAACACCGGATTTGAAGGCTTTACTAGGCGAGTTCGTGAGGGACTGTACGGTGGTGTCGTACTCATTTTCCGTGATTGAGGTCGTCCATAGGTTAACTAAGTTGGTATACGTCGTCGGTGCCAGACCTTGAATGGCCTTGAATACCATATGCCACTCTATAGAACGACAAATATAGATGTTCAATGAGTATGATATCTCTGTCAATAATTGATACACATGATTATGCTATATTTCATTTTTAGACATTCTTTCTTGTCATTGATAAGTTACTTAAGTTCCTGATTGAATGACGTGCCTTGATTTTAACGTTCCTCGTATGTATGTTTGGAAGAAGAGTAATACACAGGCGAAACCGAAGTTTGTTTATTGATGTATTGTCCCTAATGTATTTTATAACTGTTTTGCAATACTGATTCAAATGTAAAGACAAATGTAAATTTGCTTTATCTTAACGGTGGCTAGATTAAATGATGAGTTCGCCTGATTTCAAAGTATAACGGTACTATATTGTCTACATTGTGATTAAAATTACTAACATACCAACGTGACGTCTTTACTTATATGCGATAGCAAAATCATTAACACATTTATGTAGATATTGGCACATCTTTATTTTAGATTATAGTTCAAATAGGTAATTATATAACATATACGCATGTATAAGGAAAATATAAGATATTGCCCAAACTTACCGACAATAAAAAGTGCAAAAGAATCAGCTTCCACTTTGTCCGCTGTAGAACCAAAAACGTCATTTATTTTAGTTTGCGTTAAATATGTTATACATTAGCATTTGAGTCAGATGTCTGTTTGTAGACTGCTCCTTTATTAATATATTGACGATTTCATTTGCATGTGTAATGCATCATATATTAAGGCAGGGCATCAATAGAATAAGGTCATATAGAAAATTTATTTAATATAGTGCTTGCTTGTTTGACCAATCTAACAACCATCTTCAAGGGAGGGTCAATGTTATTAAACGTTTTAATAATAACAGCATAATTAACGAAAATGTAAACTTATTGGTCATTACATTCGAAGCGGACCTGAATGCAATATAAATTTAAATCTTTATATACTGGAAGTAGTTCCGTGCAGTAAATGTATACGCTACATGAACACATTGATACTCTGACAAGAATACTCATACATATGACCATGTGGCAAATTTCCAAGTCATTATGACAATTGTGTGTTTTTTATATCTTTACCTGTATTTCAGAACACATTCTTAATGGTAATATTTGCTAGTACCAAACACATATCCATACCTGTTGACCACTGGACCCGTGTGCCGAGACCCGAGAAGTAGATGTATGGCCTGGTGATACTGGTCGAGTCCCACTCGGAACACCCTGTGCTTGCTCCGTAGTCTTTCATCATGATCCAACCTGTCTCGTCAGTACATCCGGAATAGTCACTACTGATGTAGAATGTTCTTTTCCCCGTGCCACCACCACTATACAAAATACATAAAATCATTGATGTTAACTGATTTTTTTTTACAAAAAGCCTATATTTCAAAATGAAATGTATTCATACCAAGAAGTGATTTTGTGTTGCGGGTCAGGTATAAAAGTAATTTGTTTTCCGAAATCTTGAATACTCCTTCGGTTATTAGACATTGGTAATTGTTTTCTGAAGTGTATTATTTAAATTGATAAAAATGTTGCCCCTGACCGCGTCTGGAACATCATGATACTAAACGACGGAAGAACTAGGTTGTGAAATGGGAGTATACACCAGCTGTAATACATGTATTGATAAAGGTCGGGTTCAGTTATTCCTTGAAAAAAGTATAAGTCCTCTAAAGACTGATACTGCCATTGACAAAATGTTCTTACTTTAATGTACATGTGGTGTTGCCATCGACGATGTCATGATAGCTTGAGTCAATAATCTTACTGCAGTCAAACCAGTTAGACTTTGTTGCCTGTGATGTATCAAACACAACGTATGCTTTTTCAGATCCATCCTTGAAAACTGACAGTCGCATCTGTTAAAAAGAAAACAAACAGTGTTTACTTCTATCTAATGTTTGTAATACTACTACACATTTTCAGCATTAAAATTACTTTGTATAAATGAAACTGAAGATAATTTTCTTAACTGCTGCAAATTATCGTTTTAAATGCATCATTATTGACTTAGGGAAAAACGCTGAATATATATAAAAAAAAATGTATGAAAATAGAAGTGTGGCACCTTTATTTCGCACAGGACTGTACCCATAGATACGTTCTAAATTATCCGAATATTTTTTTCGTGCAGCAAAAGCCTAATGTAGTCATAATTTATTGAGCTAATCGTCGCCTATATTTCACGGTTGTGAATTCAGATATCTCGCACTGTTTTCCCGCAATAATTGTCATTTAGTTTCCTAAGTGTATTGGAAGTGGTTTTTTTACGTAAAAATATGAATATAGATCCTATACAAATTTGACGAATTTGATAATGAATATCGATTTGTAAAAGTAGTTAATCTTGAAATAATTTACTTACGGCATTGACGGTAAGATTGTCACCCCACTGGTCCAGCAGTGCGGATTTATAGATACTGCCAGAGGCGCTAAAGTCAGTCTTAGCTGATGTGTCATCTTCATTGTAAGAGCCGCTGGCGCTATACAAAGCGTTCACGTCGGCATATCCCGCTGGTACAGAAGCGCCTTTTGGAACTTTGAACACCAGTCGCCACGCTACAAGAATGGGAATATCAAAATATACTGGTAAATTTTAAGCTTTGACTTTAGAAACTATATATTTACCAAAAATCAATAATTTTAATTTATGTTTCTTTACAAAAATTAGCGAAGAACTCTGTTTAAGGACTTATGACAATGACCATATCTATACAGCTATTGCAATTTCCACCATCAAATACACGTGGCAGCTTCGAATCGGTATGCAGTGGTACGTCTTGAAAGAGACGCAGTTTGGGCAATTGCAAGTAGCGCGTGTTATCAACATCATAAAACACCGTGAGGAAATACATTCACGTATGGGATACGTAACTAGTGATGTTGTTTGTATGAAATATGTTTTATTGTAACGTATGTAGTGTAGCCCTACTTACGGCCCCGCCAATCCTCCAACTGTTGATGTTCTGTAAGATAAAGATGGTTGATACATTAGACATAATAAGTATAAACACTCAACAAAACCCCAAACAGATATAGGTGAAAATATACAGTGCAACTAATTTGCTTAGTGTGTAGATATTTCAAAACATAAAGTACAATGCTTTCAGTGATCGTTAACAAATATAAGCAAACGCCACGATTTTAACAAATTGAATATTCCAACGCCCGCAGTACATTATTTACTGCAAATGATGCTTTGGGGTGTTTTTCACAGTCAGAGTTAAGTTTGAAATATATATTTTAATCGAAAAGATTATTACTGTTTCTTAATATTTTTATTCTGTCTCATCCAGAACTATTTTTTGATAAGTGTTCTAATCAATAACTTGAAATTTACGGTATTCTTTCAGACAATTTTTTTTATGTAAATATTCATATACATGTATCAAAAACGTACTTGCGCAATACATTGTTGCAGATCCATAATTTGAAACACCGTGTCCTGAACATGGGTCAGAACCAAACGTAGCGGTACTAAATGTCAGCACACAGGAGTCCGTTTGTTGATGACAAGCTGTTTGAGCGTCCGCTAATGCTGTGGTGTCAGAACATGTGGCGCCATTGCCAAAGAACGCCGCATACACATGTATATAAAAGTCAGCAGGACAAACCATGGTATAGGCAGTGTTCTCTGGTACGTCTCCAGTGATGTATTCTGTAACAAACAGGTAACAATAAAACGATATTATCATTGACACTTCAACATACCATTCGTTTACATCAAAGTATCATATCAACTTCCCGACTCACTCTAAATGCGTTTCTGTTAAATGGTAAGCGTTGAATCACCCTCAGGGCTTCAATGTTAATGATCGATTGAAAAGAGTTGAACAACTTATACAAATAGTTTTCAAGTTTGATAATCGTATTGGAGAATAGCTTAGACCTTACATTACAAAAACGTTCTAATTTCAAAAAGGGTGAACTATGCTCTGTGACGTCATGCGTATTTCCCTTGCTGCAAATCATCATGCTAGACATCATTTTAGCATCTGCAGCTGACTATGGTTAACTTAGAACAAAAACACTACAGGCGAGATTTTGATTCAGTAATGTTTGGTTTTATAGTTTATGCAAATACAAGAACACGTATAATGTCTCCATGAGTAACCCTCCGGGTGCGTATATTAAACATTGGTATTATATTATAAAGAATATTTTAAACAAATGTTTTAATGGTATCGCATTCTACCAGTTGAGGATGTTATGCATGTTGATTGACACGTACCATCACAGATGTCTAGATGAGTTGGAATGCATACTTCGAGCTCATCAGCTGGACCTATGCCAGTGCAGTCCAGCCCAATACCGATTGGTGTCGGGGTTGTACATGTCCGATTTCTTGTATGTACTCCCTGAGCGTAGCACGTGGTACTGCAGTCTGTCCAGTCCGACCAAGCAGTGTAGTTGCCATTTACTGAATCGAATCCATTGGAAACAAATTTAGTTTAATACCGAATAATTCTAACGATAGTGAGCTATGTTAAGTCGTAACCTGTTTTACGATAAATACCCAAATACCATATACTAAGACTATTACCGTAAAAAGGAAATTGACGAGTGTACTAATTCAATAAGAACCAACATTATCCAGCATTAGTATATCGTGTTTACTAAATTACATATTTATGAAATATTGCTGCTGATCTCAGTCATAATTTAATGTTTGACAAAGAGAAACCTGGTCCTTCAGTTTTGTATTGTATTGCAAATAAAGGAAATAATAATAATATCATAGCAAAATCGTAATGTTTTATGGGAACGATGGAAAGTGTAAATTTGAAATGTCGAAATACAAAATGTAATTTGTAAGTTTCAAAATAAACAGAACGCATTTGCATACTTAACACCAACTTTATATTGTATGTAGATGCCATCAATAAGGCGAGTGACTTACAGTTCTGACAGAGATGACCATAGTAGTCGCCATCACAGGAACATGAGTAACGTCCAGCCCAGTCCAAGCACGTGGCACCATTTTCACACGTCACTATGTCACAAATGTTGTCCATTGCTGAAGTCAAAAAAACAAATCACGAGAAACCGTTGCATGCATTGTTCAAGATTTAAAGATAATTAAGTGCATTTTGTAAATGTGTACTTTGCCCTTGCCTTTTTTATGGAGAGAGACACTTTCTCGCATGAAGTTGAATTAGTATTCTTAAACAACATCTGAAATATTTATGTGTTTTGATGAATCTTTACACACAGAACAGCGGTCGAACTGCAATACAACTTACACTTTTTCATTTTCATATGACATACCTAATACCTACTAAATGTTAAGTGGTCAAGAACAGTCAATTGTAACTATACCAATCTGCAACCGGTACACACTAATTTACTAATTAATAATGTGTTTAAGAGAATTTGAACATGATTTGAAGAGCTATTTTTCAAATATCACATATATAAATATTTTGAATACAAAAACAAGCATATACTTACATATAGATATTGCAAATACGTCCGCTACAGCAAATCCTAAAAACAACAGAAAAAATAACATATAAGCGCTGCATTCGTTACCTAGAGGTCGAGAAAATGATAGCAATAAGGATACAATGATTTTTTTTGGGAAATACCACATTTATATATATATTTATAAATCACGCTAATCGAAATCATATCCAGGAATAAAACGAATTATAATCCAGAAAATTAAATATTGATTTGACGTTGCAATAGTAAAATGGTCCGATTTATTTCCTGATAAATTCGTTATGCTCTCTACAATACAATTTTAACACAGAAGCCAACGCTATACCATGATATGGGCTATACAGATATAGCTCTTCAGGACATGCATATGTACATTTTAATGCAGAGGTAAATTCTAAATAGCGTTTGAAAAAGTGGCATTCAGCATTCAAATTAGTGTAGAGGTCCAGAGTTTCATACAAATAATGGCTACATTAAATTATTCAAAATGTAATCATTAAGGAATATCTAACAATAACCCATTATTGCGTGTTTTTTTATTTTTTTTATGTACTAAAGCATGTGTTTAGATTTAAACAGTAAGTGTTTCTCGTTGAGGTAATACACACTTTCTTGTTGCTAATTAAGATACGTTGAATTGTGTGTAGTGCTGCATACACTCCGACTACCCACACACAATCGCTTTTGAAACACAGATGTACAGAGGGAGATACCTGTATTCAGCTCGACGGTTGTTGTGTCACTGTACACCACATGGGGGTAAGTTGAGACCTTGGACTCCCACGAACAACTACCGGCGTTGCTGTCAATTACAGTGAACCAGCCACTTTGTGTAGAACACGCCCCTTTCCCGTAATTCGATAATAGCGAGAAGTAAGTCGTGGCGGAGGCGTCTCTATAAAAAAACATGAACAATGCGTGTTATCATATCGATCAGTTACGGAGCTTCGATGAGGTTAATATGTGAGTAAATGGACATGGGGAAGTTCCATATAACAAAGAATTGAGTGTCGTCAAAGTCATTAATGTTCTATCAGATATCAAGCGATGCTGTATTTAATCATTTAACTAGATGAAAGTATGAACATCAGGAGAAACGTACTTCATTTGGCATATGTTGACCTGGTGTTTGTAAAGAGATACATCGATACTTTTGGTATACCACCGACCTATACATGCTTTTGATTCAATCAATGAGGTTGTAGGAAAAACAAATGCGACGAAACTACTTTAAGATATGCTGAATTAGGTGTTTTACCATGCTACGCATAGAAAGAAACAAAGAAGTTCGCTTGATATGTATCTCAAAAATTAATATCGTGTTCAAAAGTATGAATAAGGAAATTATATTTTCTCTCCTCTATCGCTGATAATATCTCACAAACAAGTCCATGTCAATAATGAATTGTTCTGACACATACCCGATCATAGTACATCTGTCCTTGGTACCTTCACGGTTCAGATCCGTCCAAGAGGAATACAAAATCCTGTCACACGAAAACCAGGAGGTTTTTGATGAGCCATGGGCATCAAAAACCACATAAGCCCTTTCTATCCCACCGGTAAAGAAGGAAAGCCGTACCTACAATTACCAAAATAAGCACATGAAATATATTCAAATTTACAAAAATACAGCGAATATGGACTTTTTTTTACATTTAACTACAAAAATGATAAAACAAGAGAATATCTACTCAGTTTCCACATGAAAGTATTAAAGCATGTGGTAATGCATTCTTACCAACTGGATGTTGATGTCATTATATCATAAATTACAATATTCTGTGGGCACGTTTAACTTACAGGGATCTGATCTGACCGGATAACAAAGGTCAGTTGGCATTATGCTGACTAACGAAAAGGCTTTAATAATGTACATGTAAGCTTAAAAGCATCACAAGGTTGACCGTATGTATCTTTATTGCATTTGTAATGAGCTGATATATGTGCAACTTAGTATGGCAATTTGAAGCAAATCTTGCTTTTACATATAAATATTTGCATGGCTAAAATATCAAGTTATTTATTTGAATCAATTAAACACTTCATAGTTATGCTTACTCCATTGATGTAGTAATTGGGCCAGGAATCCGGGACACTTGACTTATAAGTCATTGTATTGGCGGCGAAAGAGAAGGCGTTTAGGCTGTCGTTGTATTCGTTCACGGTGTATGTGTTTGTCCACAGATCGTATATACCGGAAGCTGGAGATACTCCAAAGTCCTTAGAAACCTTCATAACAGGGAACCAACCTGACGAAAAACAGGAAAAAATTGATTTTACAAAATGGAACAAAAGAACAATATCTAGTATGAATACAATGAAAATTATTTATACCAAATTTACAGAATACCAAAAACAAATTCCCATAACAGTATTTAAATGATATGCATAACATGCATAAAACAGGAGAATACCAACGTGTCAACAAAACCATATCTCAAACTCAAGATTTAATAAATTAAGGCAAGATATGAACAAAAAGGAAGATGAACATGGTGACCCTTCACACAGAGAAGGATAAGAAAAGCAGGGCCGGCACACATGAAACCGTTTTCATATTCAAATTCAGATGTTTTGTTTACATTCGGTTTCTTATTATAGTGGTAGCTCTATGAGAATCAACATCCTGTCAATGATTTGGAAATTGTTTTGTGAGATTTATAGCACAATATAATTTCAGTATCTAGACCTGAATTTTTTACACTGTCACACGAGTTATGACAGTTTGTTTGAGCTAAGATTTCATAACTGAGCCTTTAAACAGTTCCATGAATACGAACCCAAGTATTACGTAAAGGTAACCGTCCTTGCTTCATTGATGACACCCCAAGGTAAGGTATGTCAAATCCAAGTAATGTCACGTCATCATACCGATAACTTGGGTAATGACAACAATACCACAAGGCTCACTTATAAGCATAATCATGAACATCGACTTTCATATCACATAAAATAGCATATTTCCTTTGACATTGCCAAGGCGACTAAAAAAACGTGTCCATTCTACATCAACCTTAATCTTTGGAAACCCTGTGTTGTAAGTTCGTCCGTTAAAAATAGTTTCTGAGAAAAACACAACAGTATACAAATTCATACAAAGAATACACAATAATTTAAGTTTAATATGAATCCACCTGGAAATTGGTAAATTATCCTTATTGATTTAGTGCCAATGTACACAATAATATCCATATTAACAAATTAACCAAACAGTAGTGTCGTTTAAGATTTACAGAATAAGCCCCGTTGCAGAACTGAGCTATACTATCAAATTTCGAGAGAGTAAATGAATAAAGCTTCTATAGAAATGTTATATACACTAAGAACTTGTCCTCGATTTACCGAGTGCAAGAAGGATATTAATGTTGGTTTATGGCTAATTGTTATAACACAATCCTGAACAATAAAAACTGCAAGAAACAAATATTACGTATATTACACATATGTTTCATCGTGTTACACGTATACGGCATGGGTAATGCTGAATAAAGTAAGCTTGATGCTTTTATTGCGTACTGAAGAGAAGTTAAAAGGTGATTTCACGACAGTTTTTAATAGAAATGGATGGAATCAGAACACATTTCTACGGCCGCAGAGAACGTGATATAAATCGAGACGAGAAGGAATATATACTCTCTTATATATTTATATGCATATGCATTTAATAAAGCGATTTGCCGAATTGTCGATTTTAACGTCATTTGCTACATTTATAGCAACTACAAGTGTACACAGGGTTAACATGTAGCCGAGTCGGCGGCGATTTTATTATTTCCAACTCGTACGTATTTTCAAACCTCAGTGTGTGTACGTTTTTCCGGTAATTTGTCTGATGAATGAGTTCATATCGTACAAGTAATCTAAACGTCAGATATACAAAAAAATCCCCGGGTTTGCCAAATTAACTAGTATATTACGGCAGCAGGACATAATGTAATATGAAAGACAATGAGCTGTAGTGCAGTAACACTTTCAGATACTAAGAATATTAGTTATAAATCTTACCGTGGATAAAAACACCCATCACATCAGCTTGAGGAAAAGCAGCGCTGTCATATGAAGAACCTGTTGTGATAAATGACAATATTTACTTGTTAAATCTGACAATCAAACACATTTTGAATTGAAATATATATATTTCCTTAAATAAATCATGTGAGTAGTTTGCTTTATAAAGACCCAATGAAATGTAGCTGCTTAAACTGTTTTTCGAGCGAAAAACTTATTTCTTTTGTTTGTGGTATTG